>JAAGNO010016990.1:107316-120246 GCA_033439905.1 Ceryle rudis | reverse complement strand
TAATTATAAATAAATAAATAAAGGTCCAGAGTAATACTGTAATAACAATGTGTGCTGAACTGATTAACTAGTGATATTAGGATGAAAATATAACCAGGTTCCACAAGGATGCTATTGAACTTGCAGCATGATAAGAATAGACTAAGGAAGCATAAAAAGCCCCAATGTTACCACTGGAGAAAAAAAAAAAAAAAAAAAAAGATGGCATTAATACAAAATATATCAGTACTTCAAAACTCAAGTCATGCAAACATCAGGGCAGAGAAAGATGTCTAGATACATAATAGAAGTTATTTATTTAGGCAAAAAGAAAGTTCCATGCAAAATACAGACTTGAGAAGACAGTCTTTCTTTTCTTTTCTTTTTTTTTTTAAGGTTACCTAATACAACCTTTATCATATAAGATATAAACAAACACTTTAAAATCAATACACCAGTAACACACGTGAACCAACTGAAACGGGATGTGGGTCCACACATCACCTAAGGAAATAGTTATACTAAAGGAACAAGATTATGTTTCTATTTTTCTTTTTGCTAACATTGTGCATATAATATCACATTGCATATACTGCATGTTTGTCCCATGTGATCTGTTAATTTTCACTGTTTACATTAGACTTTTTAAATGTATTTTATACCCAGCTTTTCTTATTTTCAACACATAACAATTAAAAAAATCAGGTCCGTGCTGCAAACTTCTGTCCCTGTTGCAAACTTCTCTCACAGCTCCATTCAGGACACTTTCTGCTTTCTTTCTCCTTTTGAAAACCACTACCAGAGGAGACCTCTTCCCTCAGGTAAAGCTGAATCCCAAAACATGAAGCTTTGGGACAGACTATATTCATCACTGTGGATAGTCCAGCTCATCTCTTCCTATCCTGGAGTGGCACCAGTCTCTGCTTCAAAGTTCCCAATAGCAGTGGTAAAGATTTGATGGGATTGTATTCACCCTGCTGATAGCTCCAGGGATGGTTGGGAGGCTGGGAAGTGATGCGACAGATCCTCACAGTAGCAAAGCGTGCATTACCCCTTTGAACTAGCACAAACATTTCGGCCATTAGCTCTCATCCAAAAGGGACTCTAGAGCCACCATAATCCTTGTCAATCTTACGTAAAAGACACTCCATAACAGGGAACCACTGTATTTCTTATCATAATACAACCATGTTCCACTCTCTTCTTGCAGGTTATAATGACATTGTCTACATAAAATCCACACAAGCAAGTCATGTGTGTGCAGAACTAACACATTCACAAATGTCTTAAACACCCACTGAACCCAAGTACCTACTGAAAGGCATGTAGATGAGAAACAGCTGAGTTGCCTGACACCGATCGAAGTTCTTCATGGTTAACTATATACACTAACTGTATACTATATATCTGTATATTCCCCTTGTACACATGAAGCAACAATTTTTATTAGTCTTTCCATATTCCCCATCCAGCAGTAAGTGCTAATGCTAAAGAGATGGTCTTATTAGAGCTTGGTGTTTGCTCTCCTCACAATGGAAGATGCAATCAGAGGAACAGTTTATGTCCTGTGATTCAATGAAGGGATGTGCTACTCCAGTAATTTCTTTAGTAATTACTAGTGTAAAGTATGTTTTTCTGTAATTGAAATTCTACAGTGTACAATCATTTGTTAAAATATATAATTTATTACGGCATTTTCCATCTTCATTTCAATACTTTTGTTCAAAACAATGTTTTCACATTCACATTTTTTATGCATTCTATTGGACTGGAGATACTGAAAGTTGCAAGGCAACTTACAAGCATTCAAACAGAAAAGTGTACAATGAACAGAACAAAACTAGAGGAGAAGACGTAGCAGGGCAGTTACTAACAGATACATAACTCTGCAGAAGTAAAAGTAGTCCAAAGTAGTCCCTGTGTAAAACAGCAAAATATTATCTAATATTCCCCTACTTTATGTAGTAATTCCACTGTGAAGAACAATCCTAATTGGCATTCTAACAAGTACTCATGAGGGAACAGTAAAAAGCAGCGCAATGTCTTCAGGAAAAGGAAATCCTGAAGGACCCATTTCTTCATGTTTTTCCTAGCTGGAAAGCACAGCAGGCACATCATTTCTGTTATTCACACAAACACTGGAGAAGGTGATATCGCACAAGAAGACTCCAGACTAGATTGCCGATCAGTCTCTTAGTTGTAAACCTGAATTATATAAGTTAAAAGTATGAAGGTGTTAACCTGAAATCACATCTAGAAATTGATGCAAGTTATCAACAAGCAGAATATGACCAACCTTCAAAGAAGCACCTGTGGTGATAGCTGCCTGGGTGCAGCAGCCCTTTGCCACAATACCTGCAGTAAACTGGGTAAGCCCAACTCCAGTAAATAGTGCAGTAGGGGAGCAAAGAGTAGTGGCTACTGTGTGGAAAAATCAGGGGGAGAGGCAAAATGAAGAAAAGGGAAAACAGGAGACTAGTCTCCCACTGCTGTGTTTTCAACAGGGCAGAGGGGGAAGCCACCAGCTTCCCAAGGGGAAAGGTGATGCTTTTATGGGGTCTTCCAAAAATGTTGCTAGCTACGATGGTTGAGCCTGGCCATCAACTAAGCACCCAATCAGTTGCTCACTCACTCCCCCTGCAGCAGCATGGGGGAGAGAATCAGAAGTGAAAAAGCAAGAAAACTTGTGGATCAAGGTACACAGTTTAATAAAGAAAAAAAAATACAACCTACAAGTCATGAGAAGGCAATTCTTCACCATGTCCAACCAGCAGACTGATGCCCAGATGCCCAGCCAGTCTCTGAGCAAGGGCTACCTTGGAAAGACCAAACCCTCCCATGCATAATGTTATATGTCACTAAGTATCTTTTGGGCCAGTTTGAGTCAGCTGTCCCATGTGCTTCCCCTCCCAACCTTTCCCTCTCCCCTAATATACTCACTGAAGGGGGCAGAATGAGAAACAGAAAGGCCCAGCTGTGCAAACACTGTTCAGCCACAGCTAAACCATCAGTCTGCAACTGACACTGTTTGCAACACAGATTGAAAGCGTGGCACCACACTGGCAACTGGGAAGAAAGGTAATCCCACTCCTACCAGCCCAAATACCATGGGATCCTGCAGTGCTCCAGCCTGACCAACCTCACAACTCTCCCATGCTTATCTCTCACTGCCCTCATCCCTCAAAACCCAAGAAAGGCTGCCAGAGACCCATGCCTAGGGAGGAAGAGCTTGATTTTAGTGATTGTAGACAACTGAGTTTAGGAAGGAGTAATGTTGTGATTGTAAAAAGAAAAGAGCATCTTGAAGGTGTGTTTCTGCTCTGTCAGCAGTTGTAGGTCATCTGAAAGGATTGCTAAAAGCAGCTGAAAACAGATAGTGATGCTAGATTTTTGTGCAAAGCCCATGTGTCTTAGACACCTGAAGTAATTAACAGATTCCATTTATCTTTCCTGCAAACCAGTCTGAGGACATCTTTTAAGCACCACTTTATCACAAATATTACTGACTTATGAAAATAGAAGCATACCTATTTGATAGTCTTTTTTTTTCAGTTTTATATACCTCTTTTTATCAAACCCTGGCAACTGTGGGAAAGGCTTAACTGAAGAATAGTATCTGCTACACAGAAAGAAAACCTCTCCCCACTCTCAAGTGTAAATGACTTACATAATTGCAACAGGGTCTCTCAGTTTTCCTCTAGCATGACCTGGTCTATGAAAATCAATATCTCATCATCCAAGCCATAAGGTTGTCTCGTCCCACTCAGTGGACAACGAGTGAAGTGGATCTCTGTGATCCCCTGAAAGAGGCTGTCCGGGCACAGCAGGGCCATCGGGGCAGAAGTCACAACAGTGACTCTGAGGAACAATAACAAAACAATTTATTAGTTCTCTGTAATGAAACATTCAACAAACAGTACAGATAAAGGTGTTATTTTTGTAGGTAAATGTTTTATGGTGCGACTAAACTTCAAGGAAAAGGAAGAAAGAGTTATTAGAAACGAGGAAAAGATAGGGGGAGTGAGCGAGTAAGAGACAGAGTGACCTGCAGAATCAAACTCTACAACCCGAGAGAGGTTACCACCCACCATGGGTGGTGGCTGGTAACATTCCGGCAGGTCTCCCTCTGTAGGGTCCCTTACCTTCTTGGGGTTAGTACATCTTTGCCCTTATACTACATGTAGAGCAGCACCTTTTCATATCTCCCCCCCACCTTCTCCTGCTTTCTTTTCTCCTTTTTTTTTTTTTCCTCTAACTCCCTGCCTGCCCTGTCTCCCAGCTCTTATCCTCCCCGATTCACTCTTATCTCTTAAAGGAGAAGAAATCAGGGAGGGAGTCGCTGTCCTTCCCATGCCTGTGCTGTCCATGGCTCTTTCTCTCTCTCCTATCCTTTCCCAATACTAACAGAAAATATCACTTGAAACTAGCCCCGAACATGTGTCAGTGCATTAATACACAACCCAAAGGGCTAGTCCTTAAAATTTGATTGTTCAGAACTCGTCAAAAATAACACAAAACAAAATACAACGATACAAACACACTCAAAACAATAACATACAAAACAATAACCAGACACTAAATTAATTCAGAGGGGTCTTGCACCCCTCATTTTCCTTCATCTAATTTATACAAGCGCCACCACTGATTGCAATACTCGACTAGAGTTTTCTGGTCTACACTACCTCGCGGTGGTCCCCCAATATCTTTCCAATGGGCCAAAATACATCCCAGGGGGCTTCTTTTCAACACTCCACCACCCTGTTTATTTCCCATATGTTTGGACTCTAATTGAATTTTCTGCAATGATCAACAAAACCTGGTCCAGGGCAAGATGCTGACGGGTGTGTTTGCCTCTCGGTGACTACACACCCGAACCCCTGAGCAGTCGCCTAAGCAATAGCCCTGCCTTCCGGGGGAGATAACACAGTCAAGCAATTAAACCTTTCTTCCCTAATTAGTATGCAACTGATTCTTTACATTTCCTAAATTTCCACAAAGCACCTTATCACTCATACTATACACTCACACACAAACGGGCCCTTTAACACCTTTCACTCACCAATTAAAGCAATAAACAAATCTTTACCATAAATCATAAACCCTTAATCCTTTACCATAATTCAAGACACGAATCAAATCACGACACACAATACTGAATCTTTACAACAAACGCAACAGATTATAATGATTAAGCAATGCCCCCTAGGACTCCTATCACCAAGACGAGGAGCCCACAAATTACCACTAGCCAGGAGTCAGGGTCTCCAGACACACTTCGTGCCTGGGTCACGACTCAGTCACTCCCTCAGGCACACAACAATAACCACAATCACTTCGTTCGTCTCCGGCCATACCCCTCGCGGGATAATGGAACCGTGGATCGGAACTCTGCACTCGCTTTGCAGCCCCGCTGCGTCTCCAGCACACTCAGTTCACTCATACATCACTGAACAGCAATAACGGTGATTTAAGTTTACCAAACATAACAACTTCACCACACAATAAAATAACACGAGCAGTTAGAACAGCGTGGATCATGCACAATCAAAATCCAGATACCAGTCCAATTGTCCAAGATACCAGTAAATCTTATAGTCCAGACCCAGTTTCATACAGAACTCGAATACTATATACCAGGTATGCTCGAGGTATTAAATATCTGGCATACAAATACTGACCTTTACTGAGCTCAAACCAACCATGGTACCAGCCATGGTACCGAGTACTACAGCATATGCTTTAACCCACTCCTGCCGCCTCGGTCAGGAGAACCAACCTGAACTCGAGTTCCCAAGAGCGAGCACTAAGCTCTTCACCTTGTGTAGGACGTCTCCTCACGACTTACAGGTGCCCTTCCCAGAAAACATACCTAGTCTGCTGATGATGGTCCCTGTCTGTCCCCGCAGTGATCTGGGTGAGTAAGGGAGTCCTCCCTGGAAATCCCAGGGGGCCCAGAGGAGTCCTGTCCTCAGCAGGTCCCCCAGCTGGACAGAGAGGGTCCCATCTGGGTCGCCAAATGTGCAGAATCAAACTCTACAGCCCAAGATAGGTTATAAAGTAGGCATGTTTATTACAGCGCCGGGCGCAGGGGGATCACTCCTCCAAACCTGCGCTGTACTTCAAAGCCAGCAATTATTGAACATGAGAAACATACATATTCATTGGCAAAGGAGGGGTTACTACAATTAATTCCAGGAATAGGTGTGCTTATTATAATTATTTCTGGGAACTCATTATCATAAGTCTCCTCCCACTGATGGCTGTGCACTGTTGTCTGGTGGTCGTGGGCCGGGGTCTTCTGGAGGAAGGCCCACAGTCTTCCGTGCAGTGTATTTTTACCTTTGGCTCAGAATGGAAAGCTCTGCTGAGCCAGCAGCCGCAGAACTGGCATGACCTGGCTGCTGATCTCTGGAGGCTCCTCTCTGTTCCCGCTTAGCTCATAGTTAGTCCCTCTTGCCTATACAAACCAAGGTTGCTCAAAGCAGTCTATCAGGGTTAGTTTCTTCAATCTATTCAAAACAAGCTACAGCTGCAAAATTAAAAGACTACAACCCAACATTTATGTTGAGAGAGAGAAAGATCAAGAGGAAAGCTTATCACCACCCATGGATCCAGAGACATCTCACTGGATCAGTCCAAGTCTTCAGTTCTTTGGTGGTGGGTGCACCACAATCAATATTTTTCTGTCCCTTTATACACTTGAGATATCTGGGTGGCATTCCTAATTTCCACAGGAAGTGCTGTTGATATGCATGAGCCCCATGAGCTAGAGGTAGTGTGGTGCCTGCCATCCACCTCCCCATGGTACCACTATAGAGAAGTCCCACCTATGCACAACTTACCTCTTTTGTTAAAGCATATCTGCAAGGAGCAAAAGGAGGAGCACAGAGACCATCGGTAGCAATCAACAATTCTCCCTTCCAGACAGGTCTTTCCAGATCTTATCACCATACAAGGTTTGAGGCACACAATAGCCAGCCTCTAACAAAGGTGAAGCAACACAGACAGAATGCACAGAAAGTCTCTCCACCCTGCTGGGAGTCTGGAATGTTATGAACAGTGACCCTTGTTTCAGTGGGAGTTCTGATTATTGACTTAATGCAAAGCTGTTTACTAGCACTGTGTGATTCATTCAGGGGAAGCATAAATTTAAATAACCCAAACTATCTGCAATGAAAATATTCTGCTAGCCTGCACCAAAATTACAGGGACTTATTCCTTCTTTCCAGTAAGAGCTGGAATAAGTTATCGCACAGATGATTTCAAAGTTGCCCTAAACTACAACATCATCATCTAAACTAAGACTTCACTTGGAAGGTGTATTTCGAACATGAAACAATGGCAGATGTACTGTGCTTTTTGTTCCCTTCCATGACATTTCAAACTTGAGATCATCTCCTCAGAGATAAGCAGAAGATTTGGCAATGGAAGCCTGCACTTCCTACTCAGTTTACTTTATCTTTTACCTTGAGAACACGGAAGAAACAAATACAACCAAGGGAACTGAAGGCACTCATGTTTTATGTTAGCACAGACTGGTGTAACCTTCCCTTCATCTCTTTAACCACAGCATGGTTGCACTTAGTGCCATGATTACTTCTGCTTAGAAGTGGACCTGCATTCCCAGATACTATGCCACTAACTTTAAGAGTTAATTTATTTCAACTTTTTGAACACCTTTTTAGTTTAGACACTTGAATACCTTCAAATAAGCTAATGATCTTGATTACTCTTGAAGTCCATGAACAGAAACCTAGTATTGACCCAAGCTGGTTTAGATGTCAGCCTTAGGATGAGCTGAAAACATGCCTGTCCATTAATTATGAAGGGAATCAAGATGCCTAGCTTACATGTAGATACTTACACCTAATAGAAGATAGAAGAGTCTCACCTATACCCCATTTTCCCTCAAAGGAGTGAAATCCATATCAAAAAGCTCATCCTTCGAAGCCAATAGGAGCCCAAACTTGCCCAACATATGTTCATACCGAAAGTCTGAGACTCTTGGTTGGGCATCTGCTGGCTACTGCAACCCCTGTAGACAAACTCACACATTCAGCTTTTAAATCTCAAAGCTCAAATAGCAATTAATTTAATTTTACTAAATGTTTACTCTGGGCTTTTATCACATACATTTTATTCAGAATTTTTTTTTGGTTTAGTGTACCACCAGTTCACAGGAGGCAGCTTAAGTGATGACAAAAGCTGCTACGCTGAAATCATGTGTAAATAGCTATCAAAATTCATTTCCTTCAGCAAAGGATATTATCCAAACACTGCAATATGCACCTGATCACAGTTAAGGCTTGATCCACTTTGATTTATCTATTTACTACCTTGTCTGTACAGTCTTTCTTTATGAGCATTTTTAGAACAGCAAAAGCGAGAAGAAAATCTCCGGGATGGCATGATTACTCCTGTTTGCTCAAGGAGCACATGTTTTCTCTTTACAATGGGATTTCCAAAAGCCTCTTAACAAACACCGGAACTTCATTCAGCGTATAATACAGGACCGAACAAAAAGAGCACAGCAGCTCCAGCTCTTCTGAAAATCTTTACTATTTTCTTTATACAAAGTTTTTCTGCTGCTAAATAACTTTCCCCTGGATGGAATGGGAAGAAAGCTTAGACCAAGCAGATGGTTGCTTTGAGAGTTGTCTTAAGAGTTAATCTATAAATAAAACTCAGCATCATGATGGACTACCTGTAACTGCTGCTTGCCTACAACTGTAGGTAGAATCTAATTGCAGATTTGTTTTGAATCCTTATGTTGATTTGTTCTTCAGGAACACTTCAGGAAGAGAAGATCAGTTGGAATAGAGAGATAAGTAAATTCACTAGTTGGCCACAGTGAAAAGAAATTAAAATGAATGCAAAATAAGATTGTCAGATTTCTTTAAAAAGGTAGAAAGGTAAATACCCTGCAATTTACTCTTTCAGGATCAGACTGCTATGCCTTCACATTTCAGGCCTGGGTCAGCTTTGTCTCACAGCTCACTTTGTATGTATACTGGACTTGTTCAACCCCGTAAAGAGTGAGGTGATACTCCATGGACTGTTCTTGACATGTCTGGAACCAGTAACATTTTACCATGTCACTCAAAGATAACCACCACTGCCACCTCCCACCCTCCCCCATTAATATTGACGATGAAGTGTTCTTTATAAGGAAAATCATCTACACCTTTCCAAATTTAAACTGTCTTCTCATTTTAGTGTAGAGTTTCTGCCTCCAGTATAAAGTTCCTTTCTGTATGAACTCTTGCCATAGCTTTCAAAACATAGCCAGACACTTTCTGTTCCTCGGTGCTTCTTGTATAGATGAAAAAGAGCTACTGTTAATAAATAAATAAATAAATAAATCACAGATTCAAATGAACCAGTTACAGCTGCTGGTTAACAGGAAAACTGACTTTGGACAATTTCAGAAAAAATACCCAAACACTTGCCCTGGCAGTACTTTTTCATAACACCAATTGTGTGCACTATCAAGAAGAAACACAAATATGCCTCAGTTCTACACTCCAACATTGTGATTTGTGATATCCCTCACGTAAAACAAGTCTGACTGAAAACATTGACTGTAGGGAAATTATCCATGTGTACATCAGATGACAGCATCCATACTATGAATTAAGACATAATTAATAATGCAATAAGAAATATTTAAGTCTCCCTGCCCTGGTACAATAAAATAACATACAAACACATGAGTGCTTGCAATATATTGTTCAAACAAGATTAGTGTCTCTGGTAGCCAAAGCATAAAGTGCCAGTTACCAGGAACATGTTTATCTCCAATTCCAGTATTCAGAAAGATGCACACATCTTGCATTAGAATGGCGAGGGTACAGCTGTTTTGGTGTGACAGCTCAAAAGGCCTTATGATTATAACATCAGTTTGATCATCCTCACCTTTTTATGTAGCAAGAGAAATGAAGCAGTGTGGCACAATATTAAACAAAACAAATTAACAAAATTAAACAAAGCCAAAACAATTCAAACCTGGCAAGTTCAAGGCCCTCTAGCAGCCTCAGACTACAACCGGCACAACTCTGAAAGGAAAGATTCACAGCGTCTGTGAAGTAGAGGGAAAAAAAAAAAAAAAACAAAAAAAAACCCCCACACAAATATTCACAGTTCTGCTTTAGTCTCTGCAGGCTATTTCTGCTTCTGGAGCTCTTTGACTTATGAAAGCCTATCTGGATATCTACAAATGCTGACAGATAATCGAAGGGGAAGGAGAAATAGGTCAGAACATTATTTTCTTTTGTAACTGAAGGAATTATTTTCAGGTAGACCTTGATGATATTATTAAAAAAAGGAAGGGGAATGTACTCTTTCCTCTGACTTACAGGCAAAGCTGCAGCTATAGCTTATGCTACTTGCATTTCTAAGACAAATTTAGGAATTAATTTAACCGTTGCCTAAGTATGTGGGGACCAGATTAGAATGAGAATTAACACAGTCTCCAGTTGCCATTTATAACATATCATGTTGATAATTAAAGTCAGATTTCTTTTGCAAAGGTTACAGAATATTTATTACTATCTGTCACTACCTACTTTATAACACAAATAAAACCAAGCAAACAAACAAACAAACAAAACAAGACAAATAATTAAATAATAATAATAAAAGGGAAAAAAACCAACAACCAAACAAACAAAAAACAACCAAACCCACAAAACAAAAAAAAAACCTACAAAACACAAGAAACTCTGTCAGTAGTACTTTAAAACTTCCTAGTATCAACAATCACCACAAAACTAAAGCTAATACTGTTGTCACCACCGCCTTGTTTTCTCCTGTGCAACGTAAATAATATTTCCTGATTTGAACATCTCTGAAGTGATCCAGTTTAGTTTGAACGTATATTTGCAGTTTCATTTTGATTGTATAGAGATTTTTTTGACTGTATGTAGATTGATGATGGTGATGGCAAGGTTGAGTGCTTCCAGGTAAGGATAAGGAGGAAGCCCAGTAAGGCAGATACCATGTTGGGAGTCTGTTATAGACCACCCAACCAGGATGAAGAGGTTGATGAAGGCATCTGGCAGAAGTAGCAAAATCACCAGTCCTCATTTTTGTGGGGGACTTCGACTTACCAGATGTCTGCTGGAAATACAACACAGCAGAGAGGAAACAGTCCAGGAGGTTCCTGGAGTGTATGGAAGATATAACTTCCTGACTCAGCTGGTAAGTGAGCCCACCAGGGAGGGTGCCTTGCTAGACCTGCTGTTTACTAACAGAGAAGGACTGGTGGGTGATGTGGTGGTTGGAGGCTATCTTGGACTTAGTGACCATGAAATGATAGAGTTCATAATTCTTGGTGAAGTAAGGGGGGTCAGCAGAACCACTACCGTGGACTTTTGGAGCGCTGACTTTGGCCTGTTCCTAACTCTGGTTGCAAAAGTCCCTTGCGAGGCAGTCCTGAAGGGCAAAGGGGTCCAGGAAGGCTGGACTTTTTTCAAGAAGGAGCTCTTAAAGGCACAGAAGCAGGCTGTCCCCATGTGCCTTAAGACAAGCTGTCAGGGTAAACAACCAGCCTGGCTGAACTGGGAACTTTTTCTGGGACCTATGCAAAAGAGGAGAGTTTATCAACTTTGAAAGAAGGGGCATGAAACTCAAGAATAGTACAGGGATATATTTAGGTCATGCAGAGAGAACATCAGAAAGGCAAAAGTCCAGCTAGAACTCAATCAGGCCACTGTTGTAAAGGATGATAAAAAAGGGTTTTATAAGTACATTAACAAAAAGAGAGACAAGAAAAACCTTCACCCATTACTGGATGCAGGAGAACATCGCCACCAAGGATGAGGAAAACGCTGAGGTACTGAATGCTGCCTTTGCCTCAGTCTTCAGACCCGCCATGATCCAGGAGGAAACTGTTAATGACCTGCTATGCCAACTGGACACTCACCAGTCTATGGGGCCAGACAAGATCCACCTGAGATTGCTGAGCAAGCTGACGCAGGAGCTGGCCAAGCATCTCTCTCCATCATTCATCAACAGTCATGGTTAACAGGGGAGGTCCTAGATGACTAGAGGCTCACCAATGTGACACCCATCTACAAGAAGGGCCAGAAGGATGATCCAGG
Source organism: Ceryle rudis (assembly GCA_033439905.1). Lineage (NCBI taxonomy): Eukaryota > Metazoa > Chordata > Aves > Coraciiformes > Cerylidae > Ceryle > Ceryle rudis. Next base: position 108,166 of record JAAGNO010016990.1, on the reverse strand, counting down.
GAACTACAGGCATGTCAGCCCGACCAAGGTGCCAGGGAAGATTATGGAGCAGTTCATGTTGGGTGTGCTCACTCAGCACATTGATGACAACCAGAGGATTAGCCCCAGCCAGCATGGGTTCAGGAAAGGCAGGTCCTATTTAACAAACCTGATCTTCTTCTACAACTGGGTGACCTGCCCAGTGGATGAGGGAAGGGCTGTGGACGTTGCCTGCCTGGGCATCACTAAGGCCTCTGACACTGTCTCCAACAGCATTCTGCTGGAGATGTTGGCAGCTCATGGCTTAGATGGGTGTGCTCTTTGCTGGGTTAAAAATTGACTTGATGGCTGAGTCCAGAGAGCTGTGGTGAATGCAGCCAAACCTAGCTGCAAACCTAGTTGGTGGCCAGTCACTAGTGATGTTCCTCAAGGCCCAGTTTTGGGGACAGTCTTGTTTAATAACTTCACTGATGATCTGGCTGAGGGGATCAAGTTTACCATCAGCAGGTTTGCAGATGACACCAAATTATGTGGGAGTGTTAATCCGCTTGAGGGCAGTAAGGCTCTGCAGAGAGATCTGGACAGGTTGGATCGATGGCTGGGGCCAATTGTACAAGGCTTAACAAGGCCAAGTACCAGGTCCTGCACTTTGGTCACAACAACCCCAGGCAATGATACAGGCTTGGGGAAGAGTGCCTGAAAAGTTGCATGGCAGAAAAGGATGCGGGGGTGCTTATGGATACCCGGCTGAACATGAGCCACCAGTGTCCCCAGGTGGCCAAGAAGGCCAACAGCATCCTGGCCTGGATCAGAAACAGTGTGTCCAGCAGGAGTAGAGAAGTGATCATGCCCCTGTACTTGGCACTCGTGA
>JAAGNO010016990.1:50174-71306 GCA_033439905.1 Ceryle rudis | reverse complement strand
TGGGAGTAACTCTAACCATGGGGTGTTATCAGTGCCAGCAGCAGACACTGCCTGTGAAAACAGGTTGCTAACTTCAGGCAGCGCAATTAGTTAGAAGAACTGAGCTGAAGAATAAAATCACTGAACAGAATTATTTCTGTTCTCACTCAAACCAGGACATTGTATTATTTTGTCCAAGATACTGCTTGTGGCATTCCTTCTTCAAACAAAAATGAGCCTATGGTGTTATGCAATTAAAATCCTGAGACTGTCTTCACAGCAGCATTTCTCATTACAATGACAGCTCTTTTAAGACACCTTTTCATTCTGAGGCTTCATGTTTTAGATACATACAGTCAATGACAGTGGAAAACATCAAAACAGGATGAGAAGCAAAACTCCAGGGCAAGAGAGCGTTAGAATCATTAACAATGTTTTTAAATGTTTGTGTGGATGCTACTCAAGTTGTGCATTTCTCTATAAAAGCTTAAATTTCCAAGGTGGCTGGCATGAGCACATGAAGTTCTTGTTGAATAAAAAAAACCATCACAGTCAGATCAGTACTAATGACTCTAACAACTAATGTTGCCACTGCAATTTCTCACACCCAGTTTTCACTCAATACATATTAAAAAGTCAGTCACGCCTCTGAGCAATAGTGTAATGAATCATCATCAGGATTTATAACAAATTTCACAATTTGGCAATTTGAACATTCTACTGAGCATTTCAGAGATTGCAAAACATTCTTTTATCATTCTTGGAGAATATTTCAGAGGTACTGGACAGGGCACTGATGACACAGTGCAGCACATGTGCTAAGGAATCCATGCTTTAAAATAAAATAAGTCTCTGACACTTTTTTTTGTAAGATTCCAGGCTGTCTAAACAATAGCACTGTAAGTTTAGAATAAGCACTACCTCTAAATACAGATTAACAAGACTTTATTTCTCAAAATGTTCAAAATTTATTTGAAAACATTCAATGGATATGAAAAGTTTGGTTTTTTAATATTTTACCTGCTTGCTTGCCAGGAATGGGGGGGGGGGGGAGGAGGATGGAAGAAGCAGGATAGAGAAAAGCTTTTAAAGTTTATTCTTTGTCCATAAAGCCCCAGAGAGCCTGAAGCCAGCCACACTGACAGGCAGTACCGTTTAGCCCTTTGTCTGTTGCAGTTCTGTGCATCCTTCAGGGGTTGGTATTGGGTCTGGTGTTGTTTAACACCTCTTTCAGTGACATGGACAGAGGGATCGAATGCACCATCAGCAGGTTTGCTGATGGCACCAAGCTGTGTGGTGCAGTCGACATGCTGGAGGGAAGGGATGCCATCCAGACGGACTTGGACAGACTTGAGAGGTGGGCCCATGCCAACCTCATGAAGATCAGCAAGGCCAAGTACAAGGTTCTGCACATGGGTCAGGGAATCCCAAACACAGATATAGGCTGAGTGATGAGTGGATTGAGAGCAGCCCAAAGGAAGAGGACTTGGGGATGCTGGTTGACAAGAAGCTCAACATTACCCAACCACATCCTGGGCTCCATCAAGAGAAGTGTGATCAGCAGGTCAAGGGAGGCGATTCTCCCCCTCTTTTCCACTCTCATGAGATTCCACTTGGAGCACTGTGTTCATCTCTGGGGCCCCCAGTGAGAGAGTTTGGGTTGTTGAGCCTGGAGAAGGCTCCGGGGAGATGCTATAGCAGCCTTCCAGTACCTACAGAAATGATGAGGGACATTTTACAAAGCCATGCAGTGTTAGAACAAGAGGTAATGGCTTTAAACTGAAAAAGGGTAGATTTAGATTAGATATTAGGAAGACATTCTTTACAGTGAGGGTGGTGAGGCACTGGAACAGGTTGCCCAAAGATGTTGTGGATGACCCTCCCTGGAAGTGTACGAGGCGAGGCTGGATGGAGCTTTGAGAAACCCTGTCTAGTGGAAGGTGTTTGGCAGGGACACCTTGGAGCTGGAAGGAGAGGGGAACCACTGAAGAGAAGTTGAAACTAGCTGATCTTAAGGTCCCTTCCGACCCAAACCATTCTATGATTATAAGGTCTCTACAGCCAGAACCTACCAGTGAGCCCCGTTCCATTGCAACATCCATCTCTAACCCCAGTTCAAGAAAGCAGAATGATCTCACTCCCATGGTCCTAGATGCTGAGTCATAACAGCACAAAACCAAACAAGTTCAAAAGCTGATCCAGGAAATCAAAGAGCAATCCACATGGACAATAAAATTCAGAATGTTATGACAGCTCTATCCCAGGCTCTGATTTTTCTTTTCACTGATACTGAAGAATTTCATCCAGCAGCACATCACAACAATAAATGATTCGTTTAACTGTCAGTAATCTTCCTGATGAAACCCTCAAATACAGTTTTAATTTCCAATATCTCTTTCTTCCATGTATAAAATGTAATTAATATTATAATGGTATTTTATCACTGAGTCTCATTTACTTAATCACAGAATCATTAAGGTTGGAAATGACCTCTAAGATCATCAAGTCCTACTGTCTACCCAACATTAATCCAACATTTGACCACTAAACCATGTCCTGAAGTACCACATCTACACATTTTTTTTAACACCTCCAGGGCTGGTGACTCCACAACCTCCCTGGGCAGCCTGTTACAAGGCCTCCACACTCTTTCAGTATAGAAATGTTTCCTAATGTCCAATCTAAACCTCCTCCCCTGGCACAACTTATGCCTCCTCTCGTCCTGTCACTAGTTACCTGGGAGAAGAGACAACACCCACCTCACTACAACATCCTTTGAGGTAGCTGTCGACACTAATAAGGTCTCCCTTCACCCTCTTCTTCTCCAGACCAAACCTCCCTTAGCCACTCCTCATAAAACATGTTCTCCAGATACTTCACCAGCTTCCTTATCCTTCTCTGAACCCCCTCCAGCAACTCAATGTCCTTCTTGTGATGAGGGGCCCAGAACTGAACACAGTACTCATGCTGCAGCCCCACCAGTGCTGAGTACAGGGGCGCGATCACTTCTCTACTCCTGCTGGACACAGTTTCTGATCCAGGCCAGGATGCTGTTGGCTTTCTTGGCCACCTGGGCACACTGCTGGCTCATGTTCAGCCGGGTGTCCACCAGCATCCCCAGATCCTTTTCTGCCATGCAACTTTGCAGCCACTCATCCCAAGCCTGTAGCTTTGCCTGGGGTTGTTATGACCAAAGTGCAGGATCCAGCACTTGGCCTTTTTAAACCTCATCCCATTGACCTCAGCCCATTGATCCAACCTGTTCAGATACCTCTGCAGAGCCTTCCTACCCTCGAGCAGACCAACACTCCCACTCAATGACAAGCTTGTCAGTAATAGAACCCTTCTGCTGCACCTAAGTACCAAATCTCATAGCAAGGTACAACCCTGACTGTGTTCATACAGCAAAAGCTGCAATTCTTATGATCAGTAGGATAATCCCATTAATGTCCCAAGTGAATTGCCAAGTGAACATATCCAGACCAGAAAATAAAGCTGGCTACTGTAGATATTCGCCAGAAAGAAGCCTATCTTTATTTTTTCGATCAACACCAGTGAACAACTTCAGGGATATTGACACTTCCTTGCAATTTTCTACTTTTCCATTAACGTTCTTCAATTTTTTCTTTGTAATCACTGAAGTCAGCTTACTTACATCAAATGTAATTCATTGCAAAGCATGTTTTTATCAAGAAGTTGAGGAAGATGTCTTACTTCATCCTCAAGACCCCTAGCGATCAGCACCAGAAAATACTGCGCCTGCTCAAAGGGGAGGAGACCTCATCTGCATGTGAAGCAGGGATAGATGATGCATATGTATAGGCGCTTTGCAAAACCTACTGAATATTGAATGTTTAACTCTATAAAAAAGATGCACAAGACTGCCTGAGGCAGACACGTTTGTGGTGGGGCGACCCCCGTGCGTCCGGCACTGAATAAACAACTTACTTTACAACTGTCCTGGTTGTGGAGTCTGATTTCCGCAAGTCACATTCTCATCCAGATTCACTTCAGAACATGACTAACTCATTAAGTTTAGCTCTCAAACATGACAACCATTTCAGTATCAGGAACAAAATGCTTTGTGTCTCAACAGTAACAAACCACTTCCTCTCATATCAACGGCCAGCTACCACTTCACAACTTCTCTGCAAGATTAAACAGTCCTATTTCCCTGTTTTCCTCTAAAAGCTAATTATTCATCCTATTCTACATATAAAATTCTGCTTTCCCCATTCTGCTCTCTGCAATTTTGCCTTCTTTTTGTTGAACCTTCAGGGTTTTTCTCCTCATTAATTACAAGAGATACATATGGGCTCATCTATTCTTTGCTAAGATGAGGCTATCCTTTACAACAGAGCTCCCAGGAGCCTCCCAGGAAGTGGATTAGGTCTGTAATTTGCAGGAATCTCAGCATATATTTCTTTTATTGCAAAGCTTCCTAGCTACATATTGCAGTTAATGCCCCATGTAAATGTATTCCTTGAGATTTCAGCTTGGCAGGCTCATAAAGCCACATAATCTTGTGCTGTATTGATAGGAGAGTGAGGGAAACTGGCATTCTGTGCTGGAAGACCCACTACAATTTTCTGTAGGCTTCTGCTGAGAAACAAAACCTTTCTTCAAAAAGTACTCCCAAATGTTGATGACAGCAGCTACTGTACTGTCACACTAAATTAAGAGTTACACTTCTATTTACACTCTAACATAGTTCTATTTGTATTTATTTGCCCTGAAGTGTGTTGGTTGCATTTCCTACAGTTTTCTGAATAATTGTATTTCATTAGAAAGAATATTTTGATTATTTTGTTGCTGAAAGCACAAAAATAAGTGCGCAGACCCAGAGAAGAATATATTACAAAAGCAGAACTTCTACCTTCAAACAGATTACAGGGGATGAAAGAAATGTGTGGATAGGTATTGCTGCAACTTGTGAATTATTATAGGCCTAGAATTTCCCATCCATATGCGCTAAGCCATCAACCCTGCAGTAAACAGAAGTGCTGAATGCTGCTGCTGTTTGTGCTTGCTGAAAAATGTGAGTTAGGATTGAAGACTGGAAATGCCATGGGTGAGTTTGTAGAAGTGGAAGTCCAGAGGTCAAAGAAACTAAGGATCTTGAGGCAGCAAATGAAAAGTTTGACAAAAGGGCTTTAGTGCTAGGAAGAAATAGAAGAGAAGGGGATCTGGGTTCATGGAAAAGATAATCTGGCAGGAGGAAATGAACAGGTTAATTCCGCTGTTTGGGATGTGCTGTTGGGAACTCAAGTTGGTGTGCCTGAGGCTCACTCAGGAATGGGTTGGAAAGCTCTGAGAGCTCCCAAGCTGTCAGTGAAGGGAACACAAGCAGACTACCTGCAACGTACTAAAGGGTAGTTGAAGCAGCAGGGTGAAACAGGTTCAGCACCCTCACTACCAAGCACCCCCACTACCAAGCACCCCCTGACCCTATCCTTCCCCTCTATAGAAAACCCACTCTCATGTTTTTAACTCTTATTTAGCTGTTAAAATTAGGATGACAGGCAGGGAAATAAAACAAAACACGACCTTTATAGTCATGGAATCTCTGACATAAGGATGGTAAGCAATCCACGGGTTAGGGCCCATCCAGCCCAGTTTTCTCATGCTACTCTAACGCAGGCAAAGCAGATGAACTAGTAAACACTGCAAGGTTAATAATGAAGCACCAGTTGCCATGGCTCTTGTAAAGCTGCTATTTCCAATATCAATGCTCAACAAATCACTCCTAGGAAATGCGGGAACCTCTCAGTAAGCTTTAATCTACAAAGACTGCATTGTATCTTCCAATCTAGGTGAAAAAAACCATACATTTGTTTTGTTATTCTTTTTATTTCTGCTCCACAGAACATCTTTGTTCAACTTGGCCTGGATTTCCAGCATATAATATGAGCCTTCTTAGTTTCTTCAGCATCCCTGTGCATTTGGGGCCTACATAAAATGTCCATGTTCTTTACTATGGTCCTCCAGGTGCTGAACAACCATCCTATCTTGCACAGATTTTTTTTCTTCAGTGAGCACTTAGCTAAGAGTGGTCACTCCTCATTTGAGCCCAAGTGTTTTCAGTTCTTTATTTCCACAACATTAAGATCTAGAAATGCCAGCTGTGGACTTAGTTTTAATATACTTTTCTCAAATGCACTGGACTGTGTGACTACAAGCATCAAAATCTCTCCAAAGTTTCTATTCAATTCATGCAACATAAAATTGTAACTGAAAAATCATCCTTATTCTCAGAACACTTAACAGACTCTTTTTGGCCATAATGGGTGTTTTAGGATATGTGCTTTTAACAGTGCTGTCACACAGATCGGAAAATGTTTATAAAGACTCTATCTGAGGATGGTGACTGCCAGCAAAAAAACCTAACGCTCAAGTTGCAAACACTTCTGTGGAAACCTATGACAACCAGAAAAAGCAAGAGAGAGGAATCCCCTAGAAAAATACAGCAATCCAGAAGTAGGACTACTATTTAACTCAGTTTCCATTGACATCTTTTTGTACCTGGAAATCTAAGAATGTTATACCAGATTCCTGGAGATTGTCTGCCCACCCAGGTTACAGTCAGAAACAACACCACTTCCTATTACACTCAGACTCAAGAGGCCAGGTAATAAAGAAGTGACAGACACATCACCGCTTTTCTCCTCCGTTAACTTCTGTTTAACTGCTTCCTGAAGTAATCTGTGAACATAAATTTAAAACTTCCATATATGGTGTCTTTTTATTATCAATACAAAAAATGCACACAATTTTAAATTAAAACAAATCAGTGGGATATTTGGGGTATTTTAAAAAAAATTAAAATTACCAATTCTTTCTTTTCCTTTTAAAAACATAACACAGAGGCTAGAAAGAGAGTTTGACTATTGCTGTAGATCACCTGGTTCATTTAACACAAATGAATGGAAAGGGGACTACGATAAACTCCGTGTGTGACTACGTTGATAATCCTAACAAATTCGGAGTGAAAGAAGAACCCTTGGCAAACAAATGGGACAGGAGTAGCTTTTCTGGTGAACTGTCAGTACAGAATGGCTGTTTTACAGACATAATGTGTTCAGGTAAGATAATATCACCTTTTCATTGCACGACTGAAGCTGTCTTCAGCTGAGCTATTTCTGATTTACAAAGAAGCGTTAACAGGAGCATCTGGTGATCTTAGCTGATGTTCCACTGTGTATGCTGCTTATTGCTAACAGTGAGTAAATATTAATCATCTCTCACAGGCCTCATTCAAGTGGCTCACCATGAAACAGCAGCTTGCATGTTCTTCTTCATATTCCCCTCCTCAGATATACCCCCTCCAACTTCTGCCTCTCTGGGTGTTGCGGAATGATGTACAAAGAATAAGGCACAAGACAAACATTCTCTATGTAACCTTCTATAGCTGTGGCCATATAAACAAACATTTGCAAGAGTTCATCTGTGACAAAGTTTTCAGAGTGCTACTTCTCAAGATGACAAGAATAAATTATCACAAAAGTACTGAGAGCTCTCCCTCCCAACTGACAAGGTGACATATAAAAAATTTACTGAACAAATTTCCCTGTGTTACCCACAGCAGACACGTCTGGCATCAGCTCATACTGAGGGATTATACCTCTCTTCTGAAGGAACTGCATCGTGCACGGCTGGCCTCAATTTCTTACTATGGTGGGCACCCTGAGCAGTCACACTAGAATTTAAAAGCCAAATTCACAGAGTTTGGAACTCCAGAGCGAATGCCTGTCTCCCACAGCGAGGGTGTGCTGCAGAGGCACAAGTTCCACCAGTGCTATAAGCTATGGCTCACATTTGTGTCCCCCTTTCTAAACTGACATAGAACATTTTGTACAAAAACCAGTTCCTGTCAGCAATTTCAAGTAAATCAAATTCATCAATCGTGATAGCTGCATGAGAGTCAATGATGAATGCAAGAACCGGTATTTTAAATTTTCCAGAGAACTTTGGCACGTTGTTCAACATAGGAAGATTCTATTTTAAAATCAATGTTAAGATCAATAAAGTTTCAAAGCCAAGCTCAAAATAAAGAGAGGATTTATATTATCTCAGGACTGTCATCTCATAATTACTGGCAAATGCAATATTTTCCTTGGTATCTATTTGGTAAACCAAAAAGGCCAAGGTGAGTGTCCTAATCCGTAAGAATTGTCCGGGAAAGAAAAACTGAAGCACTTTTCAAAAATTCACTCTATGTCTCCCCAAGAAAAAAAAAAAGAAAAAAATAAAAATCCAAACCACAAGCCACTTAAGGTCATAGAAGAGATGGATATTTATGGACCTTATCATGTGTATATATATATAAATAATTATATTAATTATTTATACTTAAGACAATTAGAGATTTGCATAATCTTTGCTGACAAATTGTTTTCATTCTTTGCCTTTGATTTTGCCCGTCTAAATGACCAGATATTGTCCCTTATGCTGAAACCCAAAGTGCTTCTGGACAAGAACCTGAACCCAAAGGGTCAGAAAAGCAGAAATCTTTTCTAAGGTTGTTTACAAAAAGACAGACCATATGAAAAATGCATCAAATGTTGTTTCTCATGGTTTGGCCAGACAAAACACCGCCCTGCCCACCTTCAAACAGTTGTGCAAGATTTAATGTTAACCTGAGAGCAAGGTTAACAGAAGACAGAAGGGAAGAATGGTGACTTGCTAGTAACACAGGGTAAGTCTTTGTTTAATTGTAAATAGAAAATAAACCAGGAGATATTTGGACCGGTATGTTTGATGTTCAGATTTTTGTAGGTGATTAGAGAAAAAAGTAGATAGCATATGAACATAAAAAGAAGGCAGAGGAACTGCTGAGAATTAATGAATAGAGTTGCTTAATGACGAACTCATGGCAAGTTGTAGTCAGGACAATAATTGATTCCTTATAGGTTGCTTCCTGAAGGCTCTATCTATCAAATGTAGCCTCTCCAAGCTACTTGACAAAACTGTTTGCAGCATAAAGATTTTCTTTCATGTTCATCACCAAGAAACTAATCAATCACTTGACAAATACTAGCAACTGATATTCCACCTTCAAGTTTTTAATGAATCAAAAGTTGTCTTTGTTGACCAGTATGACCTTTAGCTCGTGTGCATATGATCTGTGACAAAAGACGCTTTTAAAATATCAGCCTTATTCCTGCTTAAAAACAATTATGTTCAAGTTATTGTAGAATTTATCTGTCTTTAAATGAAACACACACTAATGCCTAAGACATGCAAGTGATAACTATAAAATGACAACTCTATGACAACCACTATACATTATTCAACCTGCTAAAGTTAGTATGTATGGCAGTGGAAATCCTATTTGATATTCTATATGCAAACTTCCACAACGCTGTATCTTCTCTCCTGTCAGCACACCTCCACTTACTGCCTTTGCAAGGGACTCTTTATTATAAACAGATATTTTCCTGTGTTTATCAGAAAAATAAATAATCTCTAAAAAATATTTCTCTATCTGAATATTTTCTCTGCATGAAAACATGCAACGTATCAAGGTCTGAATGACTCTGAAGTGCTACTTGTTTTGGGAAATACATTTGGGACATACTACAATACCTGAAGGCAAGTCATCTTGAGGGCTTGCCTGTGGGACCTGGATGCAGCTCCAGGACAATTAGTGGGAGCACAGGGACATCTTGCTGTTGCTTCAATGCTTCAGGAAACTGAGCTAGCGTATCTGCATGACCTGCATGGCATCACATAGGTAAACCAGCCCATTCAGAGCCAAGGAGGACTTCACAGCATGCCTTTCAACTTCTATATGCAGTGCAGCATTCCAGACAATATGGATGCATTCTCAATCTGTGTATGCTTCAGAAGGAAGCATCAACTTTCCCCAGTTCAAGAGAGACAGGGATCTGCTTGAGAGAGTCCAACGGAGGCTACAAGGATGCTGAAGGGACTGGAACAGATGCCTTAGGAGGAAAGGCTGAGACACCTGGGGCTCTTCACTCTGGAGAAGACTGAGAGGGGATTGGATAAATGTTTATAGATAAATGAGGGCTGAGTGTCAGGAGGAAAGGGACAGCCTCTTCTCCCTCGTGCCCTGTGATAGGACAAGGGGGAACGGATGTAAGCTGGAGCACAACAGGTTCCACCTGAACATGAGGAGGAACTTCTTTACTGTAAGGGTCACAGAGCGCTGGAACGGGCTCCCCGGAGAGGTTGTGAATCTCCTTCTCTGGAGATTTTCAGCACCCCCCTGAATGAGTTCCTTTGTGACCATTGATAGATTCTATGGTCCTGCTCTGGCAGGGGGGTGGACTCGAAGATCTCCAAGGTTCCTTCCAACCCCTGACACCCTGTGATACCTGTGGTAACTCTGCACTCATCTTTTTGGCATAGTTACTAAGAAGAGATCAATCTTTATTTGAATCTACACACTCAGATTTCACCTTAGCTGAGAAAGGTGCCACTCACATTTATCAAGACCAGTTAAGCCTTATGATTAATGGGAGGAAAAGATGGTTTTACCAGGTTTCAATTTTCCTCTACCTCATTTTTCTCTAGGCAAAGTACAGTTGTTTTGAACAGTGAAATCTGGCAGACAGTTAACCTTTATTCCAGAGAGACAAATTACTTTTTCATCACAGTTTATCAAATCAGTAATTCAGCTCCATAGATCAACACAGTGGGAAAGTTTTACCAGGACAGAAAGAGGATTTTACTGAAAACAGATTATATCCGAGTAAGATAAGCCTCTTTCTGTGAGGAAGGGCAACAGAGATTTTCAGAGTACTCTAAAATGAAGAATAGGAGCAGACAAATTAGAGGAGGTAGAACAGCTTGAACTTCAAGAAATCTTTTCCTGTAATCTCTCAATACAGGGAAAGAAACCTATTGCGTCTTCGGTAACGTAAACCCCATCTCCACACAGGCTTCTTTCACCGTTTCACTTTCTGTAATAGCAAAAGTAAAATTGGAAAGCAAGATAACGTTGTTTTCTATAATTATCAGGGAAGGATTGACAAAGGCATGGATTAAGCACAAAAAGCTTGAAACTAAATATAAGACTAAAATTTGGTGTGCAAAAAGAGACACGTGATCAAGTGCTTCAAAGCCTCAGAATTTGTGAGTAGCAGGACACTAAGATTCGGAATTATCATTAGTTCCAAATACCTAAACAGTATGCCACAGTGACACTTAATACAAACCAGATCCTCCAGTATAAAATTAGTTTGGGTAAATCTGCATGGCCTGCTTCTCCATCCTCACATATCTTTTCAATGTTCTCCCTCCATGCATGAAATGAAAACACAGGCTTGGACAAGTCCTTTCCCAAAGAACATTTTGTTTATGCTCAGAAGTTTCCAACTCTTCTGACATGCATTCAAACTATAATAAGCAAACCCACAGTTACAATGAGAACAATAAAAATATAAACCTACCCAAATGGCAGCAAACCATCCTCTGGATAAAGGATGGACAGTTTTCCTCCCCCTTGCATGTCTCTGCCTTTCAACGCACAGCCTGTAAGTTTCTCAAGCTTTCAAAACCTACAGCCTGATGTTACAGCTGGCACAATGCAGCTGACTCCAGGTTTATGACTGAACCTTCACTTCTCCATTCATCTGTCCAAAACTTTATACACCTGCTTACCTTCACACGTAGGCAATCCCACAAAGATGCACTTGAGAAGGGGCATCCATATTACACTGTAAGAACTCTGGCCCTGTGTCCTGGTTTGAGTGAAAACAGAACTAATTCTGTTCAGTGATTTTACTTTTCAGCTTGGTTCTTCTAACTAATGGCACTGTCTGAAGTTAGCAACCTGTTTTCACAGGCAGTGTCTGCTGCTGGCACTGATAACACCCCATGGTTAGAGTTACTCCCAAGGATTGGTGTGCAGACCAAGGCCACTGCTGGGTCTCGTGTACCACATTGGGGGGTGCAGAAAGTGAAAGGCTGCACCTGCAGGGAGAAGTGGACAGTGCAGGTGACCCCAAACTGACCAGCGAGGTATTCCAGCCATAGACATAATATTCGGTATAAAGCAGAGGGATCCGAAGGGTCTATGGGGCTTTTCCCCTGCTCATCTCCCCTCTTGGCCCGCTTTGCCAGCTCTGCTTGGCTTGGCTCAGGTCCTCTTTCATTTCCTTCCTCGGAACATCCAAGAAGGACTGTGTCTGTTCTGACTTCGATCCAAATCGGTGTGTTCCTGAACCCGGTACCAGAATCCAGGCCCTGAACACAGCTCCCCCATCTGCTGCGGGGCCCAGGCTGGGACCCCCCGGTGCCTGCTCCACAGCACCAGTGGTGACAGTGGTGTAATTACCATCGGGGGGGTTCCTTTTCTGATCTCTAAGTCTCTCTCCCTTATTCCCTTTCTCTTTGCCTTCGGAGAAGGAGGGAGGGAGGTTAACAGAGAGTGTCTGTTATGGGCCTAAGGGGCTGCCCTGACCCTAAACCATGATAGGAAACCATGACACCCTGCTTTCATCACAGTTATGTTGCAGCTTGACAAAAAAAAAAGTTCATCTGCCTGAGTATAAAGATTTATTTTTTTTGTTTCTAGGCATTATGAGTAAATTGCAGTTTCAGTAGTGTAATACCAAGCTGGTGGACTACTCTGTATTAATATCTGAGCACTGCAGCATCGATCACCACTATGGAAAAGCCGTAGTTACATTTCACTGTATTGTTTCCTCCCCAGGAAGCCTCTGAAAAAGATACCACATTATTGTTCTACGGTACAGAAGTAAGAGTATGTAAGCATAATGAACTAACTTTGACATCTTTTAGTAAAGTAAACTGGAATTCTCAGGAGTATTAAAGTTCATGGATGAATATAGTTTCCTCCCTCTTGAAAACAAACTCCTGATGCTGTAGAAATGTAAAAAGAAGTAATCTAGAATAAGTCTTGCTTTATGACTTTCTGATTTCCAGTGCAGTTACTGCTCTTGAGTACCATCCTTAATACACCTTGAGGCTGAAGTGAAGTCAGCTGATTCCCCTGAGTTCTCAAGACAAACACCATTTGAGGATCGAAAATAAATAACTCTGAGAATCTTGAATTATTGAAACAAAATTACATTTGAAACGTTTCCTCCCAGCTTCTGTTTTTCTTCTTCAGAATTTTAGGGTGATGGAAAAGACTATTCTGACCCTTACTCCTTTGTCCAACCCAGCATGGAGCAAGCAGCTACCACGCAAGGACAAGGAGAGGAGCTGGAGTCCTGATGCCTCCTCCTAGTGATTACATCCCATCAGAGCTGGCACAAGCTGTCACCAGCCAAGCACTCTAGGAAAGGGATTCTCAAAACCGCATTGGAACCTGGGGTCCTATGGAATACACCAAAAGTCAACAGGACTTAAAAATGGTTCAAGACTACATATTTGCAAACGCTACTGCAGAATTCAGGACACACTGCAGCTTGGGAAGAGACATTTAATTTGTAAACACTACTCTGAGGAAAGCAGACTGCAAGAAGTTAGTTAAGGATGTCAGTGCTATCGACAGAGATAGAATGTGAGGGAAACTAGTCATATCAAGAAAATCTTATTATTCTCTTTTCACTTAATTCTTCACACTATCAATTTTCTCTGTGCTGAAAGGGACTATGAGGTCTTGCCTGAAGTAATGGTACTGTAGATAAGCATGAAAAGAAAACTGATTATAGGTCAGGTGCTCAAGAAGATGATGAGAACAAAGGAGCAATGACATGCTGCTACCGTGAACACCACAGATATTATTTTACTCATTAATTGCTCATTACATCCCATTAAAGTAACTGTTGCTTCAAATTATGCCGGTGCTCCTGCAGAAAGAAGCATAAAGCAAAATTGTGATTCACTAAGTGTAACAATGAAAAGCGTTTTAGCAATTTAAGTAGTAGTGCTCTGTGTTAGGCTTGGCTGAGCCCTCGGTAGGAGGGCAACTGTCAGAATCCTTAAGTAACTTCTCAAACTTTGCTCTCAATAACCAGAACAGTATAATTCTTTCAAAGGAGGATCAAAAAGCACTTTGCAAATATCAGTGACTTAGGCTTTAGAACACTTTTGGAAATAAAGAAGTAGTATCATCTCTCTGACAAGAAGGCATGTTTTTTCAGAGTCATGTCAGTTTAATATGCCTTTTGCTGCTCATCACAAAGGCAGTGTTCCTAAGCTGACAAAAAAAAGACTTCTCTCACCTTATCTGTCTGGTTTCCAAGCAAGCCTGTGCAATAAATAAAGCTTGTGACCTAACTCTAGAGAAACAGAATGCGTAAGCGCAGCAGTACTGTACACAGCAGCCTAGGTATGTCTGGGGAAGGGGGAGGACATGGGGAATTAAGCAATGAAGTAAGTAGTTTTCCAACCAACTGAGAAAATAAAGCTGTGAAAAAGAGACAATAAAGCCACAATGAAAGAGACACCATGAAGGGACAAAAGAAGAAACTAAATCTAATTTATAGCCCAGAATCGATTTATTGCATTATGTTTATTGCTTTGTTTAATGATTTTCAGTTTAATGTTTTCCAGCTGTCAAATATTTAAGAAAAACTTACTCACTGATCCTTCAGTCTTGTCCAGTAGCAAAGTGATCCCAGAGCAATGTGATGTACGTGCAATTCCTTTAGGAATAATAAATCAATAAGCAGCTGATCTGGAAGGGTCTCAGAGTGCCTTCATCTACAGTGAGTTTAAGCCTTACCAAGCCAACCCCAAATTTGAAATAACATCCGATATGAAGTGTCTTTAAAAAAAGTAGAACAACCCAGTAATTCACCACATTAACTGGGACCTCATTCACTGTTTCATGGGCGTGGTGGGTTGACCCTGTCTGGACACCAGGCAGGTAAGCTTGTAAGCTTGCTTTTTGTTCCTTGTATCACCACCACAGCATGCAGAGAACAGTCCACACAAGGTAGATCCCATTAGTTCCCCAGTAGTGCCTACAATTAATCCATTAATTAGTTAATCAAGCATAGATTTTGTGGGGAAGGATGGGGAATTCTATCACTCCAGTAAAACTCCACAGTAACATCATGCATGGCCTGCACCCCTCTGGTCTGTAGGACACCTTTTCCCAGATCTCACCCAGGCTCCCGTGTCTCCCATTTTATCACTGTAAGAAAGAAATGCATCAGAGTGTTCACATGATCTTTAAGAGGTTGCATTTTGGTTTCCAAGCATATCTTCCCTCATTTCCCCCAGTCTGTGGCAGATCTGCTGAGGAGCAACTGCTTCCTAATGCAGCCTCTTAAGAGTCATAGCTCTTCAGTTAAACTGGGGAAGGTGTGGTCAAGCCTGGAAGCCCAAATCCTTCAGTTAGCCCTGGAAAAAAAAGTGTTTCCTTAGCCATAACTGCTTGCAAATCAGCTTCAATCACGCCCTCATTCAAACTCTAACTTCTTTTTTTTTTTTTAATGCAGAAAATACACTTTCAAGTAGCGTATTTTACAAACAGTAATTGTACCTTGTTCATCATCATATTAGTGTAATTTTTTCCTATTCAGTCTAATGAAATTCTGACATGAACTCTGCAGCACAGGGTTAGGGTCGCATTCTGATCTGAATTTAGGTCACGGTCTTTTATAAGTGACACATAATGGATTCATTTATAAACTTCGATTTCTCCTAAACTCTGAACATTTTTACGGCTTAATTAATAAACTTTACAGCAAGCGAACTGAAATTTTGCTGCAAGAGGTAGATGTAGTTGTATTATACATTACATGAGACATACCAGCTCAGAGGCAGGTGGCCCTCTCTCAACCTAGAATTATATATAGCATCCATTACAGACACAGAGAGAAGTAAAAGTGAATCACCACTTTCTCATCAGAAAAATTTATAGCAGGAAAACACCTGCCTTCCCACCTGTTTCTTTATGTTCCTTTGCGCAATTAAAACATGAGCTTTGTTTTAAATAGCTGTATGTCAAAATCCATAGACTTGTTCAGTAGGATAAGAAGTAAGAAATAAACGAAAGCATCAGCAGTCCCTTGAATTGCTTCTGTGA
The DNA here is from genome assembly GCA_033439905.1 of Ceryle rudis. NCBI lineage: Eukaryota > Metazoa > Chordata > Aves > Coraciiformes > Cerylidae > Ceryle > Ceryle rudis. The sequence continues at coordinate 55,351 of JAAGNO010016990.1, read as the reverse complement.
CACCTTTTTCCTATCCAAACACAAAGTTATTCTAAAACCTGAGATTCCTTCCAATCTGAGCTATTCTGTGATTTGTGTGGTTACTCAAAATGCAGAAAAGAACTCTGGGTGACCCTCACCCTGCGTTGCTGAAGAAGAATCACTGTTATTTTTCTTTTCCCACAGCCATAACATTCTATTGTCATTTGGGAAAATTACAAAAAATACACACGGTAGTATAGAATTGTCTTTTAAAATGGGAAAATTGTGCAATTTTAGAATATTATTATCTTCGGCACATCGGTGCTCTGTTTTGGGGGCAAGGAAGACAAAAGTAAAGAAAAATGTGAATAAACTCTTAAAACATTAAAGATCTTACAGTCTATACATAAAATGCATTAATGTATTTTAAAGTCGTTGATTTGAAATTGCAGGGGTTTTTTTTCTTCATCAACCTGTAGTATCAGTTTACGGGGCACAGGCGCTGCTAAAAGCACTCAGGAATTTGGGGAGGGTAATTATAAGGAACCTTTCTTCTTCAAGAATGAAAAATGACAGGTACATTTGCCACCTACTTCATATGCAATGAAAGGGGGACATACAGGCATAGCAGAGTTACTGCTTTCACTTTCTAATTAATCTCTCAACTCTCTTGACTTTGGCCCTTATTTAAATTATTACCTCCCTAACTATGAAAACATCATCGTCTGTATTTTTTATAACAAGGTACTTGAATGTGGGGCAGTCGGCACAGGTTCTTTAAAACATGGCTAGAACAGAAGGAATCTCCACCTTTTTTTCTATAAGACTTCAGGCAGACACTCCAAAACAGTGTAGGAATGAGAGATTTGCAAAGTAGCAGAAAACAGCAACAACATCACATGCATTAAATAAATCTCCCTCAGAATCAATGGCCACTATTCCGTCAGGAACTTCAAAACTGCATGTTTGGCATGTATAATTCAAGATAAGAGATGAGCTCTTTCAGTTCTTTCCAGAGATGGTTGGTTTTCTTTTTTTTCAGTTACCAAATTCAGGATCTTCCATATGCAGGAAGCAGGGAAGAAAAAAAAAATTGAAGAAAACACACTCAGTGCGTGCTGTAATTGAACAAATAATGCTCTGCATCATCATTTATTTAACTGTAGAGGTAGCAGTTACTAACCTTTGCTAAATTGCTATGTAAAGATTGCCACTAACCAGGGATCCTTTCATAGAGTAGAGACATAAAACTGTCATCGGGGTAAAACAGAGCCGCTGTTTAATGCAGCAGAGCCATACGACATAAACCAGCTTTATTCCAGGAACAAAACCGGAAAAAGGGAATTTTCAACCTCCTTTTTTCTGAAAACAGTTTAAGTACACAAGGAGCTACCAGAGGTTTGATCAAGACATTGCCCTTATAGTTGCATTACTGCAGAAAACCCTATGCTTTCTATAGGGTTTTCTTTTAACCTTTTGTTTTTATGTGGAACTTCCCCATGCATTTACGAAACCAAGACTTTCCCGTATGCTTTCACTGTGTTAAGACATGGCTTGCTGACAGTTCGAAAAGAGAAATCCCACCAAGTATATGACTTCTGACTGGTACAATTTATCTAATCCTGTTGTTGTGAACACGGCGTACTTAATTTTTTTTAAAAGCTTACGGCAAAATAGCATAAGATTAAACGGCCCCTTGCATCATCTTAGTTTCAAATTGACTAGAAACAAAGAAGAACATTAAAAAAGAGAAGAATATGAAAATTTCCAAACAAAGTCTATAAAATAAAGCAGTAAACAGTATTGTTTTAATCACAATACTTTGATACAAAAATATCTTTAAAAATCTCCCTGAAAGACTTCTTCCCTGGACAGACTTCTGTTGAGAACATTTATCCTAGAGCTGATTTTATCAAAAGACAGCTATTCTCAAATAAGTTATTCATCTTTCAGTATCATTTGTGTAAACTGAAACAAGTATTTCAAGTAGACCAGGAACTCTCCAGTTCCCCCCGTACTTCTATTTAGTGTTACCATAACAAAGAGCAGATGACCACCTCTGTATGCTCTCCCTAGAAGATGAATCAGGACACTTTGAAGAAATACTTTGGAAAAGACACTTTCTGTCACATATGAGTATTCACATGTGATCGACCTTGTTCAAGTTGTATATCATAAATCCATAAAAATTCAGATTATAACAATTTTGAACAACAGCTACTAATAATTTTTGGTATTACTGCAATACCCCAGGCTCATAATGAGCACCCGGATACTTATAAGGTCATATAAGACCTTCTCTTAAGAAAGATCTGTAAAACTGTCACTTCGAGATATTTTTAAAGGATCTGAAGTGCACTTTCATGTCAATTCAGATATGCTCAACAGAGTGATTTCTTTGATGCACTCTAGTGAGGTTTTTTATTTCATTTGAACTATTACAGTAATATTTTGGAATCAAGTCCTTGATTTCCACTCACCACAGTCAGCAACGTGAAAAGATAAAGCAACAAAGAAAGAAAATTCATTATTGGCTGTTTTGTGTAGGGACACATCTAGGATAGGCACTAATTCTGTCTCTCTTCTTTCTTCTCATTTCCCAAGCAGTCTTTCTTCAGCAATTAAACAAGTAGGCATTGCCGACTGTTCCAGAGGAACTCACAGTGCTTCACTAATACAGATATTTGATCACACTCTTTACAAAGTTTTGGTATTACCTTCAAAAATTGACTGTCATTTTTGTCCAAGGGCAACCTCAGGGTTTGGTATTTTCTTTCACAGGTTCCTGCACATGCAAAGACACTATGAAAAAACTCAGCAGGTAACACGATTGGGCAGTGCTGGGTACAGTTGGACTTGATGATATTAAAGGTCTTTTCCAACCTAAATGATTCTATTATGCCGATTTCTCATGTGTAATACAAATGCAAAACCTAGTTCGGAAAAACAAACAAACCAACCAACCTTACAACAAATATTTTTCACAGTAGCAAAGGTGCTGTAACAAGTATTGTAGTAGAGATGCATATTTATAAAAATGTTTTAAGGGCAGACACTACAATAAATTATCTTTAGGATTATTCTTATCTACTGCAGGAATACTTAGGAAAAATTTAGGGAGAGTCTCTATAAAGAATCAACTCAGTGGATATATGCACAGTTAAATAGGACAATCTTAAACATCCATACTTTCAGAAAATAGCGTAAACTTTCAGAACATCGGTCAGATTAACTGCATGGCAGGTTTGGATTTTCTTTTTTATTTCATTTTTCTCAGATTTTATATTACACAAGCTTTGAGCAATATGGAAAGGGAAATAGGGCTGTTCAGAGAAGCAGCTCAATTGTAACTTTCCTTGGTATGTTTTCCTTCATTTGTGCATAACCAATGCCACTTGAATAATTTTAAAAGAAGATTGATCAGACAAAAGGTACAGCAAATGAGATGCTGTACATCTGCACTCCTTTAAAGACTCATCTGCACATCCAGCAGCTTAAGACTCTGGAAGTAAAGATGCAACTGGAGCCAATTAGTTACCTTCTGAAAAGCAGCCCATCATTCTTCATAGTACTGGTAAAGTAAGAAGATTTTTACTCTCATCATACTTGGGAAATGTGGATTTTACAGAAAACAATGATGCAAGAACAGGACAGTAAAATCAGAAATGTCCAAAGGGAAGTTTGGAGCCATATTCCTGCCTGATGTTTGACCCATCAAGGAAGAAAAGGACATTGGGCTCTGAACTGGATCAAGACTCACAGCAGCCAATTATGCTTTCTCTAGACAGAGAAGCCAGGATAGGTTTGCAGCCTCTGCTTTCAGATTCAGAACATCTTTTCAACACGTCTACACATGTGACTTGGTTTCAACTTGCTTTATTGAAACAAAATTTGGAGCTCCCAACTCCCCTTGCTTTCCAGCACTCCTCCCCGAGGCAGGAGGCTGGGTGCAGCGGGGTGAGGAATCCAAGAGAAACACCCGATAACAATGGAGTTGTTTTAAGCAGGCATTCTTTATTGCAGCGCTGGGGCAGTGCTGGGCGTTCTCCTCCATAAGCGCTCTAACGAATCAGCAAAACACACTATCTAATATATAGTGCACCGTTTTGCATATTAGTGCACTATATGCAAAAAACAGTGCGAGTTAGATGGGTCGGGTTTTTAAGGCGCCCCATGAGTGGGGTAGTCATTAAGCACACATGTCTAGCATTAATCTCTACAAACTTTTCAGACACATCAGGAGACAGAACAGTCCATTTACAACTATTAACAGAATGTGCGTATAATTGGGATTGCTGCCCACATAAGGTACTGTCAGGGGGTTTTCTCACAGAGGTCCAAATTGTACGTCTCATTGTTACTCCCAATATGCTTTCTCACAATTCTGGTAACCAATATTCCAGATTCCCTTGATCTGAAAAGAGAGTCGGTAAAACTAAGAATTTGCACATTACGTCTGGGTTAGTTACATGCTAGAATGTCAGTTTTCCTGCACACCACATGTCATAGCCCTGCACAAATTGCAAAAGCTTTTATCCAGTGTTTAGGATGGACCCACTCTCCAAACAGCTTCCTCCACATGAATATTGTCCATATTAAGTAGGACTGCACCTTACTCTTTTGTTCTAATTGCACATAGTTTGTAGGGTGCAAACAGTCCAATCCATAAATTTATCCTATTTTAAGGATTTCTTATCATATTTTAAGGTCTGTATCTGAGGATTAAAGGTGGTTGGCATCCATTTGGTCTGAATCTTAATTGCTTGGGCTACAACATCAAATTCTGCTGTTCCCATAATTACAAGTCAAATTTAGGCCCTACTGCTTTCTCTTTGTCTATTCCAAAGGTACAGTTTAATCCCTTCCCTGATCCAACCTAGGCACTTTCAGACCAATTTCTACTCAAAACTCTAGGTAAGGATAACCTCATGTTTTCTTGAGGTATTTCCGTACAAATCAGTCATTGGCTCCTGTTACATTAACGGTCATCTTAATAGTCTGATAGTGTGTACTTTCTTCCCACGCCTTTGCTTCAACAGTTACTGCTAATACTACACAAACTCAAAGTCTAATTTTAAAGTCCTTGAAATCCTCAACTTCAGCCATCCGGTTATGGGATGTTGGTTGGAAGAAAACGGGCACTGTTATCAGGAACTGTCCTTGAACCATGGAAAGAGCGCGAAGGAAGAACAGTGGAGAAAAGGCAATGAAGCAAG
>JAAGNO010016990.1:29852-43580 GCA_033439905.1 Ceryle rudis | reverse complement strand
AAAGAAAGAAAGAAAGAAAGAAAGAAAGAAAGAAAGAAAGAAAGAAAGAAAGAAAAAGAAAGAAAGAAAGAAAGAAAAAGGGAGAGAGAAAGAAAAAGAAATAGAGAAGAGGGAGGGAGAGAGAGAGGAAGAGAGAGAGGGAGAGAGAGAGGGAAGGAGAGAGGGGAAAGAGAGAGGAGAGAGAGGAGAGAGAAAGGGAGGGAGAAAGAGGAGAGAGAAAGAGAAAGAGAGAGGAAACCCTATATAGCACAGAGAGAAGTACATACATGAATGCTGGTACCTCCTGTATTTGTTCTTTGTCTTGGGTTAACTCACTCTCCAGTCAGTATCTATTGAAGCACTTAAAAAGCTGGATGCAATTTTATATTAGAAAGCTTGACTGAAGAGGACACAGTCATACATAAAGAGTTATCATCCAGGGACTGCATGATACAAAGGACAGATGGAATTTGTCTGACGTGACAATTTTCTGTTATTGTTTTGGGATTACAACAAACCTGCAGTTAAACTAAGTGTGCTATGATGGTTAAGGTTGTGTCAGCACTTCCCTTCTAAACCTCTTTTCCAGTGGATTTATTATGAAATAAAAAGTTTTTCAGGGGCTGAAACCTGGCATGAAAGACTGCATTTATCTTTAGATACTTTGAAAAAGAAATTCAGTTTTTCTTAATGGAAGGGAAGAAAAAAGCTTGCTAGTTTATGATACATAACTTTCCATTGCTAATGTTACCAGCACCGTGCATATTCTCCAGAGAAAAGTGCTTTGTTGATGTAGCTTCATTTCAATTTAGAAAAAAAAAAATCCATGCAAGCCACCTTTCCTTGTTGTATAGATTAAAAACTTTATATAGCATACGTAATGCTTTTTCCTGGATATCCAAATACAGTGCCACAAACATGCCTTGATTATACCCTCTGGTTACATAAAACCAAAAATAGTCTATGAATTACCCAACATATGTTTATTAAAAAAACTTCTTGTGGCACACATTTATTTCTCAGTTGTACTAATTATGGTTAGAAAGAGAGCTACCCTAACTAGAAGCTTTTAAAAAACTGTTATAAGCCAACGACAAAAGTGTGAAGTAGGAAATCAAGAGCGAGTTGCCGAAGTAGACTGGGAAGTATGGTGAAGTATTACACTAACTGTATATCCCAGGGAATCTGGGATGGCCTAAAGCAGTGTCCTGGCTCCTGGTGATAAGCTCGCAATTGCAGTCACATCGCCAAAATTCAGTACACAACTAAGAGGCTGGAAGCCAAGAATTCTAAGTATAGTACAAGCACTAAAACATTTATTCTAGGATGAACCTGCTACCTCATCACGTAACCTCTTCATTTAATAGATAAGGCAAACTGAATTTAATCTAAGGGTGAAGAACCTCTGTCAAAGATTAGACAATGCACCAGCCTTTAATATACCAAGTTATCTGAAGCTTGTATTCTTTGCATTTCACAGAATTTACTGCATATTGTACTTCAAGAGGTAGTCAGAAGAGCAGCTTGTCTTTTAAATAAATTGGCTGGTCTTCAGGTGTTTGACAGCAATACTGAATCAGACCCCATACAAGCCTCACATCAACATTTTACCTGAAATTAGGTTCAAAACATCTTAGATTCAAACCCTCTCTACATTGGTGATATCAAATCTGTCTGTATTTTGCTTTTTTCTTTAATATTGCCAGCCCTGCCAGCTCATATCGGATTAAACAGCCAAAATGGCTTTGCTCTCATACCCCCCATCACCAACAGCAAAGGTCTGAGTCTTAACTTTTGCAAATTCACTTTCTTTAAGAAGCACATAGGAAATGATAGTTTCCTCAATACTGCACCTCATGCAGGTCTAGTACTGTCCAAACAGTTCCGGGTTGCGATAGAAAGCCAGTACACCATTCTCCACTGTAACTCAGGATGAAACATTCTGACACAAGTAGTCAAAAGATTCTGTTTAGCTATTCTGCAATTGCATCACTTGTGTGCCAGGAGGAGTAAAACAACAAAAAACCAAACCAAACCAAAACTGGAAAGAAAAATCTTCTATTTGAATCAGTAATTCAGCAGATACAAGCATACAAGAGACATGAAGTTCAATTTTCATAAAGACGCTCCTTTTAAAGAACAACTTAATGTCTCGATTACCAGTTTCAGCCTTACAACCGATCTACTGGAACACAGACATAAGGAGGTTACAACACTTAAAAGTGTTTCAGCAAAGGTTTTTCACAGCCCTTTCTCCTTAAAAAAAAAAAAAAAAAGTGCCCTGAAAGCTTTTTTCTTGTACAACTAGAAAAAGCTGTGGCCTTTCTTTCTAACCTCTTTCTCCTCTCCCTGTTTCCTTGCTGTAAACACATATTTGAGACCAAAGAAAAATATTAGAGAGGGACAACTGAACAGCAATCACTACCTGAGTAATGCTTCATGTGAAAACGATTTTAGAGTCAGACAGCGCATGTGCTCCTGAGTAAAAAACTGGAGCCGTGCCAGATAGATTGATGTTGTTTATGAAGTGGAAGAGGACTCAGATGAGGCAGACACACTGTTATCAAAAGAAAGGTGCATTAGTTTTGCTTCAGGATAGCATGTCAGAATCTGTGAACTCCATCCACTCCATTCCACCTTCACAGTTAGGACAATGGTGTTCAAGATATTGATCAAATGAAAGGTTTCACACTCTCTCTCCTCAGCCTTGTTTACCTGCCTGGTGAGTCTCATTCCAAATCCATGCCTTTTTGTCGTACAGCATCTGCTCCCCTGTGCTAAATTGAGTTTAAGCCACTGAGACTGCACTGTCAAGCTCAGCCTAGCTTTTCAGAAGCAGCTCTTTGTAATGTACCCTTGTGCATTTATAAAAAGTGTGCATCCACATGCACACCCACCCTTCACTGCTTAAAATTTTCCAAAAAAACCAAAATCTCCTATTCATGGGAAGCACTGCCATGCAACACATAATTCTCCCTCTGCTGTCAGAATTGTTTTCTTCATTTAACTGACATGCTACTAAATTAAGTTTGCATGGGAAAAATAAACATGCTTTTCAATGGAGAGAATAAAATGACAAATTATTCTAATTTGAGATTTTCTGTTAATCTTTTGTAACTATAGTGATTCAATCCCACATTAAACAAGTGTTGCTTCTGCAGAATATTCCCTTTCAACAAAGAATACTATAATCAGAAGAAGATTGTTCATAATGAATATAGCTGAAGTTTCAAATTTTCACAGCACTGGACCATCAACATCCAGACTTCTGGTGAATGTGGAATCTGAGTCCTTAGTCGTCCACCTATAGAAATACTATTTAGAGCTACCAGCATTAAGAACTCATTGTACTGGCATTATTTAGAAATACAGTAAGAATTTATGTGCACCGAGAGTTTCTATTCAAGCAGGAGGGGGAAAAAAAAAAAAAGTTAAATTCAAAACAAGTTTGAAATACGTGTTATAAATACAACAGAGTAGTGGGAGAGTGACATGGCCTATCCGTATGTATACACTGTAAACACAGTTTGCATGTACATGTCCACACTGCACAGCATTCCAAATCACTGACTCCTTATATCCTTTTCCTTATATCCTTTTCCTCTCCAACCTTCTCTGAATAGCTGCTGGTTTGTTTTCAAAATTTCACCATAAGAGATACAGCTTCTCTCTATCTTCAAAAGTAAACAATTCTAATGTAATGAAGACTGGGGAGGGGAGGAAAGGTTGGGGCAGGCGGAGAAAGCAGTGGGCCTTGCAGTGCCTATTCAGTGTTACCGGTGTGGATTAGACACACAAATGCATTCCAAATGCTTTGGGAAATGTAGAACAGCACATCTCTAAATCATTTTCAATGTCACAAAAATACTAAGAAATAAATATTTGGTAATTCCAACACAATATTCCCCAGAATTTCCACAACCACAAACTGTTCAAGAAGGCCTTTAGTGTCAGGGAACAGCAGGGTTAGGGTGCCAGACAGGAGGTGAGTGTGACAAGGTAGCTACAGTGTTCTTCCTGACATGGGGCACAACCCCACAGAACCTGAACAAGGAGAGCAGAACTGTCCAGAAGCAGTAGCCAGGGTCAGGCACACTTCAGCATCTGCCACCCAAGTCCATATTGAAGCAGCAGGTCTGGGTTTAGCCAGGAACAGAAGTCAGTGGTCAAGATCAGGATCAGTGAGATAAATGGCCCAGCACAGGCAGCACACTCAGGCAACCAACTCCCAAGCAAAGCCATGAAGGTCTCCACCCTGTCCTTCCAGTGCTCTTATCACAGCAGCCTGATCCAAGATTACATGGCTGCACCACATCAAAGCTGGCTTGGAGTAGAGCCAGCCAAAGATTAGGATGGGGAAGAAGTTGCATTTAGGGTCCAATACCTACTCATTGAAAGCAAATATATCATGGAACCCACCTTAAGTTGGCAGCACCGAGTCATATCCACCAAAGCATTGACTACCACTACGTCTACTTACCTAATTCTTAATTACCTTGATCTTCTGCAATACGACACGTTTTGAAATGCTTTTACAGCACCAAGAACATCAGAGTGACTGACAAGATGCAGAGAGACATGAAGCCACATGCATTGATGTAAGGGTGGTTCGACAATACTTTGGTCGATGGTCACCAGTAGGGTGATTCACGCAGGCCTGCTGTGGGAACTCACGGGATGGGTACAGAGCTGCCAAGGTAAGTTTCTGTTCTTCTTATCAGAGGAGAGCTGCGAGAGCTGCCAAGGGAGTCTCTGCTCCTCTATCCGAGGGACTAGCTCTTCTTATCAGAGGAGAGTTGGCAAGAACTCACTGTCCTCGAACAGGACGGTGGAGTTCATTGCCAAGGATGAGGCAGCTGAAGATGAGGAAGGCCTAGTGGGGGTAAGGGGGCGCACGACCCCCATACTGGGGGCTGCGCAGCCGCAGAAAGACCAGAGACCAGCACTGCTGGGTGGGGTTGCTGCCTTGAGTCGCTGCCTCCTGGCACGTGCTGGACACGCGTGCCAGGACTCAGGGGCTCTATAAAAGCTGGACTCGGGGGTGGAGAGCTGAGCTGCGCGTATCCTGCCATGGAGATCGCGTTGTCTCCGCGGGGACGCCCGCTAAGCAAGCGTGTCAACCAGCTCCCCTGCACCTGGGAACCATACATCTGCCTGGCCTGTATCTTAGGGTAAGTAATGCTGCTTTGCTTGCTTCGTAGGAATAATAGTGGTATGGAACACATACAATAAACAAGCCATGACAATCAATGATAATTTCATGTGGTGATTGAATACACGGATCCTCGACACCCTACTACAATTGAGGCTCTGGAGATCATGAGAAACTGATTTGAGCTGCACAATTTAAAATGTTACCAGAATTTTTAACAGTTCTTTCTGATCCAACATGGTGCATCTAGGAGACACTTTCATAATGAAGAAAGTATATGCATTATAAATATATATATATACACACAGAGACCACCCTACATATATAGGTTGCATAGTACCCATCTTTCTCTTGCTGTTATAACTTTAAATGTGTAACATCAAAATAGTTTTTGTCTTTAGTTTGTATTAGTTAGCTAGGAATGTAGCAAAACTCTTCACTGCCACAGGACATCAATTTGGTATCCTGAAACGTTAGTCTGCCATGGTAAAGGTGCAAGGAATACAGATGGCACTGACAAACATGTTTGTTCTGCTACCAGTGCTTCAGCTAGGAATCAAAACACCATTCTTGAACTCTAGTGGATTCTTATAACCATAGTATCTAATATGCTACTACAGGGTAATAAATCTGCTGTGCCTTGGTGAAGAACTGAAATTGCAGTTCCAATTATTCCCTTCCCCTCTGCTTTTGCTGCAAACTGGATCATTCACCCAGATAGTTAAGTTTAAGCAAGAGGACGTGGAGATTTTACACATTTTCAAGAAGCAAGATACAGGTGTTGTCCCCTTGCAGCTGAGTTTGTCAGGGGTAACAATAGAGAGGGAATACTAGACAGTACTCTACCTTTGGATTTCTCCTCTGAAGAAAATACTGCTTTCATTTTTACATGCCACAGTCTCACACAATGTTACTTTACATTGGAAGTATCAGTACTTTGCTACCGCTGTTAGTCACTAACTTGGTGTTATTAAGTGCTCATTCAAAGTAGTGCCAAACTACTTAACAGCCTGCAGTAAGTTTTAAGCCATTAACAAGCTTGCAGCTGTATATAATAGGGAGAATGGGTTTAAATAAAAATCACTTTCAAGTAAGGGAATGATTAATCATTGCTGTTCTCCCCTTCATTTGTATTCTTAGCAAAAGTGGTCAACCTTTGTCCCAGCATTAACGGTGAGTTTTATGTGACTGTACCTGGTATTCTTAAAATTGATTAATTAGCAAGGCTGCATTTTATTTGGAAGTGCAGAATAGAGTCACATTTTCATTCAGTTCCCTAGGGAACTAATTATAAGGTCTGCTTAACATACACCACAACAGTATCTCCTATATGGCACAAGTAATTATTTAGATATTGTAAATATCCTTCCAAATGCTTAAAACAGAACTGCTTCAGCTATTTTAGAGTTTCATTAGAAACTTGGTGCAAGCCTCTGCTGGGAAGCTCTAAATATTCCCTGCTCAGGAAAAACAGCAGGAACTCTGCATCACGAAAATGAAAACTCTTCAGCGGGAATTTATCACATTCACCACTGAAACAGCAAAAAGGGAAAAAAAATAAGAGAAAGAGAACACTGTAGTAAAGATTACACATCCCTCAAAATACCCCAAGCATAAATATTTAATAACCCTACAATGTCATTTCTTCTCCCTTAGCTCCAATGTAGCAGCCATGTCTTTCCTTTCTCCACCTCTCAATACGCTAGAACCTGGCAGTTTTACTGCATCAAAAGTAAGAGTAGCATATGCAAAAGCACATCTTTTAGAAAAGGAAAAATTCTTCTTTCCCATCGCACCGTAGCCTTGGAGACAGGGAGAGGAAGCTAAGGAAAGGCAGTGGCTCTGACTCAGCCATTGCTGTTCATATTCCAGTAGTTTTAAGAATGGAGTCCCACCATACTAGACATACAAAGACATAAAAGAACTTCTGCAGAGCAGCGCTTAAGACGTCTAAAAAGATTAGACAGCATGTGGGAGCAAGAAACCATTCGTTTGTACCTGGAAAACTGACACACAGAAGCTACTCTCAGTAGTACAAGACTTCTCCTTAAATTTGTAACAGAAGTAGAAATTCATCTGCCACAAAACTGCAATTTACCACTCAGAATATACACGCAATGAACACTAGCACAGACTTGCGAAGTTGCACAGCGTCTGCGAAGTAGCTGAGTAGCTACACCAAAGATCAGGTTTCTTTTTTGGCTCCTGGAGCTCTCACCTTAGGCTGTGCTCTGATTCAGAGGATTTTCCTCCAAAGGCAAAGTGGGGTGGGGGAGAGGGGGAAGGGAAACAGCTCTTTGATTGGCTCGAAAGCTCTTCTAAATTGGATGATACAGTGAGCATCGAGCAGCAGAATAGCTTCCATAGCAACACACACTCTCTGCTTAGTTATTTCTAGGGCATCTGTCACTGACTCCGTTCCCTGAAAACAGTTGCAGGGAGTGAAGGTTACTTGCAGACTTGTAAACAGCCACCTACATAATTTTAGAAGTGCATCTGTATTATTATCAGCGTACCTTGCAGGAGCAGGCAGCAGAAAACTACTGCTCCAAATTGATTGTAATGCAGATTTGTATTTTCCACCATCTCCCAAACAAAGACTTCAGTGCAGTCTACAAATAGACTACAAAACACCTTACAAGAGTCCGATATTATAGGTTAAGCTTTCTGAAGCCAGAAAGATTAGTTATACAAGATTTACATACCATAAATTTCCATGTCTAAGCAGAAGACAAATCTTTGGAAAAGAGTCTTAAATGTTTCTAAAATCTTTCCCCAGTCCACTTTTTCTGACAGACTATCAAATATTTTTAATTATCAAATTACCTCACCATCGCAATAAGCAAAACAAACCAGCAGCATAATTTGAAGTCCATACATACCAAATCACAAAATCCTGTGTCATCATAATGCTTTTTAGTTAAAATCTCTGTGCTGAGTCTTTACAGATTTCCTTGTGGTAGTCCACAAGTTATACAGTATCAGTAGCTCTCTTGATTTTCATCACCTTGGAAACACCACTATATGCCGGAAAACTAACCCCAGGAAAATAAATATCGATTTATTACTTGGAATACAATAAATTTTTAATTCTGAATCTTCTGTTTGATGTTCTTACGGAATTCTGCAATAACTGAGGGAAAAAAAAAAATCATTTTGTATCAGAGTAAATCTATATCTCAGCAATAGTAATTATGATCATGATTTTGAAGATTATGAGCATAGATAGAAAAACAAATCAGGTCACGTATCATTTCCCTCAACAAAAACACAGGACTTCTGAAAAAGACAGACTGTAGTTGTGCGCAGTGTAATTCTAATGTTAAATACTGCTTATTTTTTAACATGTCTGAAACGTACATACAGAATAAAGTATCAGATACTAGTGGTCTAAGTAAGAGCTCTAGGACAAATCAGCAGCTACTAAAAACAATGACAGTTGACACTATTTACTTCACAGAAAGAAAATGTTACTGCTGCTCTCTTGTCATTTAATATTGTGCTAAAACAGACTGAGCAGCTTTATTATAAATTGTTTGGTCTGTTTTTTAGTGAACAACACCGAAGATGTATGTCACCAAGTATAAGCATCAAGCACATATTTAGTAGTTGAAATGTTGTTGTTTTCAGTATTTTTTAGTCCACTACCATGTTCACTGACCAGTGAGTCACTGGAGAAGAAATTAAATGTTCTGTACCTGAGATAACAAAATATATTAGTAAAGAAGAAAAAGAAAAGGAAGAAAAAAAGAGTTAATCTGAAAAAGAAGATAATTTTTTTTTTATTTGTCTTTGTCCAAAACAGGCCGTGTGAGTTCTAATCACTAACACGTACTGATCTAGACTTTTGTATCTGCTACAGGTTGCTGGGCCTTTCTTTTTACTGATTTGACTTGCTTTTAAGCTTAGAAAACAAGTTGGACATACATTATGATTGAAAGATCTACTGTCACGATTTTCTTCCACTTGTTACAGCTCTGCGATAGCTGCTCCAATTTACTCTCGATGATTGTTGTGAGGTTAGAGCTGGATGTGTAATATTGCTTGACTGTACTTACAAAGCAGGTAGATAATAGCAGTAATTCTTTGTGACTGCAGTTCAGGGTTCAGATGAAGCCAGGGGGTGCAGGTTTTACAGGACTCTCAGAAGATGATGGTGCAGATGAACTCAGTTTGCATCTTACCAGATGCAGCTTTCCTCTACTTGCAACCGTTTTCATGGCTCTGCAAGGTGCACGTTTCTCAGAGTAAATGAAGGACTGATTTGCACAGATGCGAATGGCAAACTCTTCTGAGTTTGTGTAGTGCTGCTAATAGGCATGATAAACCTCTCAAATGACCCCATCAGAGACAGTCTGTACCTCAGTTTTGTCAATACTTGGGTTGACTGACGTTTACATAGTGATGAGCAAGCTATCCCGTGTCTGGCTTTGTTGTTATCATTCGTTATGTGACCTCATGCCTTGCATGCCAGCTGGAGGTTGGGTCTTGTGGAAAACATTTCTGAGCATATGCCTTTTTCCCTAAGATAACTTTGCTTATATTTTCCAATACTTAAAAAGGAGTTCCTCAACCACTCAAAATCATTTAGGTAGATATTTTCATTCATCCCATCTGTGAGGAGAGAACCACTGCAAAAAATCTTTGTTTCTGGAGCTAGTGAAACAGTAGGAAGCCATGGTTTCCTTTGCTGGCTAGCAATCAGTGAGATAAAACTCAGATTTTGTTGCTGATTTCATTTGCTGATGCTGATAGCAAGTGAGTGTTAACTCAGGGGGTCTGCACTTTACTAAGGACTCCTAGCACATAACCACAATGAGGCTTTTCTGATCTGTTTTAAAAGTGTCACTCTTCCTGACACTTCCCTTTGGTCCTCATACCAGGTCTGCCCCACTTTCTTTAACTCTGTGAGTGTTCTCCCTTTTGCTGAACCCTGAAAGCTATTTCCAAGAGTAAGGAACCCTGGCATAAGTGAGGGCAAAGCAATTGAATTCATTGGAATAATGAACATTGGTAGAGTCCTACGAAGTTTTGTTGTCTGCAAGACTCATCAAATACTTTCTAAATGCCATTACAACTAAACAGAGTTTGCTGCGTGCCCCGAAGGTGGATGCGCACAGGCTGATTTGGACAAAGACTAGCTAATAGAAAAAAATTATCTTCTTTTTCAGATAACATCAGAATACCAGTCAGTAGGGGCTGGGCTTCTGTCAGTGTGCTGCTCTGCCAGAAACACCGTGAGGTGGAGGAGCATCAGAGCCAGTCCAAGGAAAAGGGCAAGGAGCCCGTAGCCCAGACATTACATCAGCTTAACTCTAATGCCACACATACCCACAGCAGGATTTGACAGGAATTGCCTTCTATCAGAAAGTAGCAAAACAGCACCAGATAGTAGATCAGAAGCGTTCTGCCTCTTTAGGAGGAAAACACGCACCTCTTCCAAACGCCTGTGAGTGGTTTTAGTATCGAAATGTTCTTCTTCCAAAATCCAGTATGCAATTCTTAAGATTCTTATAAAGATTGCAACAATAACAAACACACATCAGTGCCTAATGGAAATGAAATCCTAATGGAAATCCATTAAATGAAAATCAGCATGTGCTCTTTCTAGTTTGGTTATCACTGATGTGCGTCTCTAAGACGAGACATACTGTAAATTCACTTATAATTCAGTGTAAGGGTTCCAGACGAGGAAACTCTCCACTTCCTCTATGACTCTTCTTAAATCTCACTCAAGCTCTAAAACAACTCTTTCCTGTGCACAAGCTTCATATTTACTCTCAGACCAGGACTAAGCTTAACTCCTACCTGATAGTTTCATTGCTATCACGAAAAGCAGAACAGAATCCCTTGCTTTGATGCTTCCATCTTCTGGCAGCACTAACAGGAAAAAACATATGAAAAAAATATACAACAGCTGTATCCCTTGTAGAAAACAAAAAACCATAAATCATTGTTACGATACAAAAGCTAATTTAAATTTGGCCATGTTTCTGGCAGATGAGTGTTCTATTTCTACAACTGTGAGTGCTCTAAACTCTGCTGTGAATATCCGTTTAAATTTTTTAAGCTGAATGAGGAAGGTGAATCCAATTCAACTTATTTTTATGCTGTGTCAGTTAGCTTTCATTCACTCAAGAAGCAGAGATAACAGCACGTACCTTCACTGGCACACTATGTATGGCAAATAATGGATCAGATTTTTGCATCAGTAGCACAAAACAACTGCAACTAAAATGAGGACTTACACACAAGCAGATATCAAGAGCCGTATCTGCTGTAAAACACATCACATGGTAAAGAAGGGAAAAAGTATTTTCTCCAATTGCACATAGTTAACCAGGTCATGAAAAGATTGGCACGTACTAGTTCTCACTGAACTGATTGAAACCTCCTTTAGTTGTCTCAGATGTCAAGAAGAGAACTCCGATAAAAAAAATTTACAAACACCTTCAAAAAAATTAATGAAGAATTACAACACCACAGTCAATTTTAAAAGCAAGAAAAAGGAGCCAAAACAAATATTTGAGACAAATTAGTTGAAATAATTCTCTGGTTTAAGGAAATATTTCAACATTAAAACCTAAGTGTCTTCAATATCTCATTCTGAATGCACTTGCAATGCAGTTTTTGTTGACAGAGAATTGGAAAAAAGCCTTACATTATTAATATTTTCAGTGTCATTACAATAAACCAAACTATCTCATTAAATGATGTGACTATTGAAACTCTTAAGATTTCTGTTCCGCAGCTACACGACAGGTGTCAGAATCAAAAAGTATGCCAGCAGCAATAGATTCATCATTGGTACATTTCATTTAGAACGGATCAATCAATACAATTTTATTCATGCTACCAAGACTCCATATGCATGGGTCTATACATGACTTTAAACATGGTTGGTGGTTAATGGATATTTTAATAGTAACAATAATAGTAAAATAAAATAAATATTTAAAAAACCACCAAGGATATGCTCCAAATAATTCAGTTACTGGCATTAACTCCCTAAAGCTACTTAATCCTCAGTTATTGACATATACTTTCAGATATGTTAAAGTACCAGAGATTCCTATATCAGCAGCCTGATTGCATTCAGCTACCTGCAATACACCCAAAGCATTCTTTCAGCAAATATATGTTCTGTTAAGTAGTTGAGGATGATAGATAAACTCTCATAGATGATGGGGAAGTAAGGTAATGAATATATTTCTAGTTAATTGCTGTACAATAATTAAGCCTGCTAATATTTAAGTATTTATTGAAAGCTCACCAGTATATTGGACATTGTCCTTATGAAAGCAGAAAACATCATTTCAGCAATGAAAATATGATGCTTCCATATAAGGAAAAATACTTTTAATAAGTCATCCATGAGACTTTCATGAGGTCAGTTACCAATCCAAAGCAAAGATGAAGTGTAAGTACAATTTAAATATTATAAAATGTAATATAAACCCCATAAATGTTGTTAAAAGAATACTGGCACCCCTCTTTTTCTGTTGAAAGTCTTCCTTCCCGGGCTCTGGCGGCTGCGGTGGCATCTCAGCTTGCCTGGGCCCAACTCCTCGTGTGCCACGCGATCCATCACCATCTGAGAGTGGGTTTTGTATAGAATTCTGTATCCTTCTTCCCTTAGTATTCCTTTTTTCTGTTCTTCTCCTGTTACTCATTAAATTTGTTACAGTCTTAACTTCCAGCCTTGGGTGAGGCATTTTTCTTTTTCCTTATTCCCATTTATCCTCCTGTGAGAGGGAGGGAGAGGGGAAGAGGGTTAATAGAGAGAAACCCTGCTCTGTGTTTCCTGGGGGCTTGCCCTGAGCCCTAAACGGTGACATAGCTATAGCATGCAATTTATAATATTCCCCTTTTTCAAAAGAAAGTTTAAGTCTTCCCAAACACGCATATAATCAGAGGTTAGCATATTCCAGCAGAGTCTAGGATATTCTACTGTCACTTCTCAACTGACCCTGTGGATACTATCAGCATTGCCACAGAAGAGCAGACACAGAGCTACAAACCCCACTCTGTATGTTTTAAGTGCCTATGATGGTTGCATTTCCCATACTGCTTTCACTGTAGTTCAACAGAAAGTGGAATATTTTGACATGTCATGAGAGCACTCAGAACCATCCAGCAAATTAAAGAAAAAAATCATAGAAGTTTTAGAGATATTGATCATCTGAAGATTCTTATTTTACAAAGGAAATATTTAGAAAGTAGAGAAGAAATTTCTAAAAGGAATCTCACATTGTGATCTCACATTGCAGGGTATGGGATATGAATTCCTTTAATTTCTGAACATCCACAGAAAAAGAACTCTTGAGACCAAGTGGCAGCAGATTAAAAAGTCATCCTGAAAGAGGACTTCAGCACTGATCTCAAAATATAGAGGAGAAAGAAAGCAGTTTCTTAACATGCTCTCTGGTTTAATACTTCAGTTTTGCAATGTTCTGCACTGCTGCTGAATGATGGTAAAGGAAATAAAAAAACCCCGATTCTTTGGTGTCCATGTTCATAGAATCATAGAACGGTTTGGGTTGGAAGGGACCTTAAAGATCATCCAGTTCCAACCCCCCCGCCATGGGCAGGTACAC
>JAAGNO010016990.1:0-28936 GCA_033439905.1 Ceryle rudis | reverse complement strand
AGATCATCCAGTTCCAACCCCCCCGCCATGGGCAGGGACACCTCCCACTAGAGCAGGTTGCTCAGAGCCCCATCCAGTCTGGTCTTAAAAACCTCCAAGGATGGGGCTTCCACCCCCTCTCTGGGCAACCTGTTCTGGGTTTTTCCTGTATATTGTACCAAATGACAGAGCTGATCGTTAATAATTATTATGACCTGCAGTCACCAGAGGTGCAGCTGAAAAGAGAAGTGGGATCAATATCATATCAATACCGATGTATTGTTGACTGGCTGGAGGTGTGTTGTCTTTGCCAGCTGGAAAATCCTTCTCAGTCACTGAAGTGAACAAAACCTCAAACAAGCCTCCTCTCAGGACCACAAAACCTACTCCTCGGGAGTTGTGCCACAATTCAAGGATGAGAATTTGAAATCTACCAAAAACATTGCTGAGAAAAGAGGCAGAAAGAGACAGCTTCCACCAGCTGAAAGGACAGAAAGATTTTTAGAGTAAGAGCAGCTTCAGAAGAGGTTATAAAGAAAAAGAACTCACTTACGATGAGTATTCTTCACAGTCAGAAAGAAAGGATTTTTGTATAATTTATTGTATTTCCTCCTGACAACATCATTTCAGATGCATATAAAGAGAGGAATTCGGAAGAGAATTTGTTCAAATATGATTAGAGAAAAGGACTTGAGCATGATGCCAACAGATTTTAAAATGCAATTCAGATTTGGTCATGAAACCCCCTGTGGCTCAAGGAAATGAAAGGAGAAGCCTTGCTCTGTAACAAGCACATAAAATTGTGCCATAGCTACTCAGCCCTGGCCTGCGTGCCCACTCACAGTGCTCCACTAGCAGTTGTAAAGCACTGCTGTGTCGAGCCTCTCTCCAAGTATGCTCCATCTAGATGTTGTTATAGCTCTGTACCTCTTCTCCCTTATCCTTAATAGCACAGACTATTGCAACTGGACCATTCCACCTGCTACTCTCACAGTTGCTTGCCAGCTTAAATGGATTCTCTGCATACTCCAAAAGATAATCAGCCACATAAATGAAGACTGGTAACTCTCCTCTGCTACCACGTGGTAATTCTGTGTATTTTATAGTGGCAAATCTTTAATTGCCATAGGTTTGAGAGAGGGGTTTTTGTGGAGAAACAAGGGCTTTTAGAAAAAAAACAATTTAGAAACGAAAACTGTGGTAAGGATACAATCTGAAATCCAAATTCTCAGCGATTCATTCCCGTAAATGTTTGGAATTTAGAATGAAAAAAAGAAAACCCACAAAAACCTTGAAAATTAAAAATAAATAAATAAAAAATAAATATTTGAAACATTAAAAAGAAATCTACATGGTCTAACTGTCACCATTTACTATACCATCCGCTCACATTATGCAAACCCTTACTAATTCCCTTGGGTGTATATATGTAGGACACAATATAAAAGACTGATTCATCAAATGGCATATGACAGATCAGAAGGAGGGTTACCTGTACTAAGACACTCTGAATCGCCTACAGCAGAAGAGGAAGTTCTTTCAGCCAGAGAGCACTCCATGTTACACCAGTGCCTCCTCCAAGTCTTCTGCTTAATCACATTTCCCGATGAAAGCCAGGTTGGAGTGGGACAAAGGAGCAGGTCAGAGCAGGCCTAAATGATACACTCTATATTTTGGTATTTTTCTTTAAAGAACAGCTAAATGGTAGAGCAGAGGGAAATACCTCACAGAGCCACTCAAGCACGGGGAAATAAGCTGCACCCAGCTTTCCAGTAATAAAGTGTCATTAGGAAGGCACCTTTCAGACTAAATAAATCCTTCAAAGTTAGTAAGAGAAATAACAAATCAGGCTCAGGCTTTTGTTTTGTTCCTGCTTTGTTGTTTTGTGGGTTTTTTTTTTTCCTTTACTTTAAAAAAAAAAAAAAGTTCCAGCCCGGGACTTGTATTTTATTTAGCGAAGAATTTGTTTGTCCTTTCTCTTATTCTGAACTCACTGAAGAAGTGTAGAGGCTGCTGTGAACTAAAGCCAACCAGCTCAGAGTCAGAAAAGAGCAAAGGAAAAACTGCTAGCTGTCTAACAGATGGAGCAATTAACTACACTAGGGGAATCCAGTAAAAGTAAGTGTGAATAACTAGCAGGGAGCATGGCTTTCAAGGGCATTTAACAGGCAGATCCTTTCTCTCGCCTGTTAAGTCTTCTATTCTTTCAAATCCTTGCCTTACAGTAGCAAACCTGGGGAAAAAAAAGACTATTTCTGAGCTACAAGAAAATGGAAAAATCACCTGGGTTGCTACGTAAGGGTTTAAAATGCTATTAAATATTTTACTACTAAGCCCTAAAAATTGAACTGGGTCCAATGTTACTGTCAGTCAAGACCTTGCTTTGTCTAACCATCTCTTACTTTCCTGGTCTTACTGTCATACATCTATCAAACAAGAAATATGATCTTTTGAGGCACTGTTTATCTGCGGTTCCTGCTAATTTCAGCCTCGATTTGCAGATGACATGCTATTAAGTGGGAGTGTTGATCTCCTTGAGGGTAGGATCTGCAGAGGGACCTGGACAGGCTGGAGCGATGGGCTGAGGTCAGCTGTATGAGGCTTAACAAGGCCAAGTGCCAGGTCCTGCACTTTGGTCACAACAACCCCAGGCAACGCTACAAGTTTGGAGCAGAGTGCCTGAAAAGCTGCTTGGTGGAAAAGGACCCTGGGGGTGCTGGCTGACAGCCAACTGAACATGAGCCACCAGTGTCCCCAGATGGCCAAGAAGGCCAACGGCATCCTGGCCTGTATCAGAAACAGTGTGACCAGCAGGAGTAGGGAGGTGATCATGCCCCTGTACTCAGCACTGGTGAGGCCACACCTTGAGTATCGTCTCCAGTTTTGGGTGCCTCAGTACAAGAAGGACAGTGAGGTGCTGGAGCGGGTCCAGAGAAGGGCAACAAAGCTGGTGAGGGGTCTGGAAAATACGTCTTATGAAGAGTAGCTGAGGGAACTGGGGTGTTTAGTCTGGAGAAGAGGAGACTGAGAGGAGACCTTATTGCTCTCTACAACTACCTGTAGCGAGGCTGGTGTTGGGCTCTTCTCCCAAATTACTAATGATAGGACGAGAGGAAATGGCCTCAAGTTGCATCAGAGAGGCTTAGGTTGGATACTAGAAAGAAATTCTTTACTGAGAGAGTGGCTGGACAACGGAACAAGCTGCCCAGGGAGGTGGTGGAGTCACCATCCCTGGAGGTGTTTATAAAATGAGTAGGCGTAGCACTCGAGGCTCTGGTCTAGAGGATAGGGAGATGTTGGGATGAAGGTTTTACTTGATGATCCTAGAGGTCCTTTCCAACCCTAATAATTCTATGTTTCTATGATTCTAGATTGGGCAAGACCTCAGATAAATTATTACTCTCTTTCGATTAATGCTCATCATCTGTTTTGCCTACTATAGTTGTAGTAATCACATTTCTGCAATGACAGGGGACATTCCAAGCTGGCTAGAGTCCGTATTTTCTAGGTTGACATTAATTGTAGAAGTAGAGTGGTATTAAGTGTTGATGCAAAGGTAAAAATCTGTAGCTGCCTGGCCCTCAGAAAACAATCTGAGGGTATGCAATGTATTTATTGTACTCTGTTGCAAGGTTTGGTGACAATCCTTTATTAATGTGTGCACATACACAATATGTAACAAAAAATAATCCTATATCTCATGGAATTTACATGCTCCACAATTCAAAAAGTTCCCAGTTTTCTGTGGGATAATCTCTTTATAATATGTCAGTTTTACTGTGTGAAAAAATGGAAATTATAGTCAGATACAGAAAGGATGCCTACTGAAGAGATAAAATATGCTTTATTAAAAGTCAGACCTATATGAGTTTTATATATTATCTTCTAATTAGCTGTCAAAACAACAACCCAAATAAATGTCTCAAGACAGAACTGAGATCATGAAGTTGAAATAGTGAGAAAAGACAGCGGTTCACGAGGTACAAGGAAAGGTTTTGTCAGCATCTGATTCTCCTCTTACCAGAGGTTGAAACAAAGCAGTCCAGAGAGCTACCAAGAAGGCAATGCCACGAATACCATCCAAATACATAAAGGAAATTCCACTTTTGGCAGATTAACATACATCTGAGAAATTGTCTCAGATGCAAAATCATCACATAAAAAGAATAGTGTTCGTTGTATTAATAAAAAGACAATGCTTTTTAATTTGAGAAAGAACCCGACAGATGCCCTAGAGATGGCAGCATGGAATATGCTGGCAGATACTATAAGGTTCTTTCTCTCCTGCATGTAATATTTGCCATCCTCCTGCCTGGAAGAACCAATCGGAACTCACAGCGTCTTTCATAAACTTTTAGCGATTGACATCAACTTTTCCGAGGGTTTTCTCAGACCCAAACACTTGTTTTTCAGATAGTGGATACTTAAATGGGCCCACTGTGACACGCTGTGGAGCGTATTTATGAGTGACTACAGGTTTACATAACAAATAGGCACATAGTTTGCATCAGGTAAGGGAAAGTAAATGCATTGTTTCTGTGAGACAGGCGTATCAGCTTGCATGATAAAGGAGAACAGACTAAGAAGTCGTAACTGTCCAGGTCAAAAGCTGGATACCATTGGTATATGCCCAGTACAGTAGCAGAAAGGTAAAAATACCTGCAGCCTTAGATTGCAACAAATGATAGAATTGAGTTTTCTGTGAAATAAAGTTCATAAAATGTTATTACAATATAAGGTAAACTTAAAGCAAGTTCTAAAG
Source organism: Ceryle rudis (assembly GCA_033439905.1). Classification (NCBI taxonomy): domain Eukaryota; kingdom Metazoa; phylum Chordata; class Aves; order Coraciiformes; family Cerylidae; genus Ceryle; species Ceryle rudis. The sequence continues at coordinate 24,195 of JAAGNO010016990.1, read as the reverse complement.
AGCAGGAGATAACAGCCTGTTTTTTTGAACATGCATCCCTCCTACTACAAGCTGGCAAGTGAACTTTTCTCCCAGTGTTGTGTACCACACACATGTTTTTCACTGCTCTATTTTCCTGGAATAGATCGATATACAGTAAAGCACGGGGCACTGGCAAAGGAATCGAGGAAAGAGGTCACATTCACAGGAATTCCAAAGTATCTTAAGTTCTGTTTAAAATGCAATATTCTTGGAACTGGTCCTGAAAATGAGAGCATAAAAAGGTAGTGTACGATCCACTTATTTTAAAAATAGCCCTTTTTTACCATGGCACAAAGCATTGCTACTTATGACAGCAGACAGTACAAGGATTTTGTCTTTTCAAATGGTGTTAACAGGGAAATATAAACCTAAGGAATTCATCTAGCCTCCTGATAAAAGATCCCCCCATTACTTAGCCACTTTACTACTGCATCTTAATTTCTTAATAGATGCTGCTAATATATCATGTCACATTTAAGCACACATGACATTGGTAATACGTATTTGTAATAACTACCTAACTCCTTTCTTTTTTTTTTTTTTATGAAAATGTGCTAATTTTTCAATGAGAATAAAGAGTTATTATCATGATTTAAAGAAATATGTAATGTGAGCAAAGATCCAAACATCCAGTATTTACTAAACAGTGCTATGGCTACCTACAATTCATCAGCTGAATTATATCAGCTCAAATTTGGTTTCCATTTGATCATCTTTCTGCAGCAGAAACCGCACAGAGAAATGGTGGCTCCTTGAAGGACTTCCTCATTTTTACTAAAAGCTAGTAACTTTCTTAGAGGATAATACGAACAACACAAATGAGATTTTGAAATACACACTTGACACAAGCGTCTGGGAAATTTATCTCTTATCCACTGTGAATATCCTCTCAAGGAAGCTCAATTAGCATAAAATGCCAGTCAAACTCACCTCAAGACTACTTTCTATTCCAAGCCTATATTCTTGTTACCTATATCTTATAGCTTCTGGTTAACATTATGAAGGTGCTGAAGCACCCCAGTATGTAGCAAAAGTGTTGCTAAAGAGTAAAACTAACAATGGCTGCATGAGCAGCTATGCACGGACTAATCAGTTATGTGGATAATTTTCCCTTCCACAAGCTTCTATAAGTGAATACAGAATGGGACATCAAAGGAAGCAGGTGCTCCCATTGTCTAGCTCAGGCTGATTTGATCATGAACGTATTGGGACAGTTCGCTAGAACTGAAAGAATTTCAAGTTCCTCCAACTTCCCTGCAGAGGGAGAAGCAGAGCAAAGACACTAAACAGGATAAAGGAACAAAACTCACAAAGATTTTTAACAGAACACTGTACAAGAAAAAGGCTTGGTGCTTGGAAGGAACAGTAAGGAGGGAAAAAGTGGGAAGATCAGAGAAGTGCAGACTAGACACATTGAGAAGAAGCTCATCTGGAGCAGTCCGATCAGTGGCCATGTGAGAACAGTATTTCCAACAACTGTGTTATTTTAAGACACCTCTTCCATTATATACTGGTGCTGTTAATGAATCCCCATTCCAACATTCATATTACTTTGAAAGCATACTTTAAAAAGTCAGTTAATAGGCACGTTAAAAGAAAGGTTAATTTATCCTAAAATACGTTGTCAAGGATAAATACAGAATATAGATTCAAGAGGATGCTATAAACCACTTGGGTAATGGGTTGGTTTGTAGCAAGTAAAATTCCTGAGGTGAATCAAATAAAAAGTGACATAACTGATACATAAGCACACACATATACATGCCTTAAAATACATACGCCAAGAATAAATATAACCAGCAAAGAAAACCACGGGTGATGTTGAATCTTGTTTTATTTTTTCCCAATAGCGCGATAATATGAAGATGGTGCCAGTCCAGAAGAGGGAATTCTCTTAGCAAATACAACAAAAAATACGCCCAAAAAGATGAAAATGGAAAAGGTAAGCATTCTGTGCCATGATTTTTTAAGAAATGATTTCTATCATTTACTTACAGAGCAATTTTCCACATGTGCCTGCAATAATCTTCCCTAAATGGTTAATGATGCAGCTCTATAGGTGAGTAACTTTGAGACACTTAGGAGAAAGAATGATTCAAGCCATCTTAAATAAACGGAGTGGGAGAACGCCTAGTAGTAGTCCCTCAGTAAAGCCTCAGCCTTGAACACAGGAAATGATACCTACATTGCAACAACTGAAAATGGAGCATTTTACAATAGCCTATTTGATTAAATCACAGAGGACAAGTTCTCTTGCCTTTCCCTTGTATTTAAGAAGCCAAACAACATTAGCGTACGGCAGCAACGCAAGATTGGTCTGAGGGGAGTGGGGTGAGGGGGCGGGTGGGGTGTTGTGCATGGTTTGGGTTTGCTGTTTTGTGTTTGGCTGGTTGGTTTTTTCCCCAAACCTATTTCAAATGTAAGCATTTATGAATTTCAAAATGATCTGCATGCCAACATTACCAGAATACTGAAGACAAAAGGGATTTTCAAACCAAACAGTAGTACAGTTAATCCCAAAGTACAAACATGTTCACGTATATTTCAATTCTCAAGCAAACTAATCTTTTGTTCTAAACATCTTTTTAATTCAGCTTAATGCAGTTCAATCAATAATTAAGACACAAAACCAAAAAAAAATCTGATTGTTTTTCTTTCCTGTTATCGACATACTAAGAATCTGTTGCTGTTCCCCAAGCACACATACCATTGCCACTGCAGAAGCCAGTTTTACAGAACTCCAGGAAAATTGTGTTAACTTGCAGCAGCACTCCAGCACTGTAAGAGAAAGGTATAGTAACACAGAAGTTGGAATGTATCACGGGAGATTTAGCTTTAGCAGTCATTTTCTCCTTCCCCACCTCCTCATTTCTTACATGAAAAAATATTAATAGTCATAGTGACCATCACCACAGTTTCTTTACAAATACCAAGAAAATCCTCTTTTTAGCATGAATATATAATGTATTTTTAGCCTATAAAACCTTACAACTCAAGGATTGCCTTTTTAAGTTTCATCGTATTTAAAGAACAGATGATAAAGTCACAGCAAAATGTGTGTGATGGAATCAAATGAAATAGAATATTGTTTGATACAGTGTAATGAAGCACATTGCCCTTGCTTAGGTGTAGCTGCAAACAGCTTAAGTAACAGTATTTGTAAAGCAGACAAAAACAGAACTTCACGACTTCAGAAATAAAGAAATAATTAATTATTTGATTTTCTGAAATACAGAAAAGGAATTTGGAACCACACAGAAAAGTATTAGGCATTTATTGACTCTGGATAATTGAGATTTCTTTCCTCTGGACTCTGAGAAACAGATTCTATTCAGGTACTTTGTTCCTGATCCCCAGTTTTGGCTGGCACAATTTAAATACCACATCTGTCACTGAGAAGTTTCTTCATGCTGACAAGGAAGAAAGTTGCAGGTTTCCTTTTTATTTTTCATGTCTCCTTATGCTTACTTAATGAAGTATAAATATGGATGACACCTTCCTCCTTACATCAGTGAGAAACGTACAAAAATACACTCAGCCGCAAAAGTACCCCCTTTTTTAACCAGCCTTTAAATAGTTCCCTTGGTTTTCATTATTATTGCAGATGTACTCTTCCTTCATTCACGTGAGCCACTCAATCGCCAGAACAATCTGTCCATGTAAGCTCATCACACTGATTTCAGAAAAAAAAAAAAAAACAAACACTCAGAAGAAGAAAATCCTGATTTTTTTACTTAATTTCCACTTCTTACTGGATGAGCGCTCAACAGTAATGTTTACATGTTGTTCTTTCAGGCATGCTTACAGACCTGCAGACACAGGCTGCAGGCACCAGCTCTACCTACGCTCCAGATCACTCAGTCCAAATCCCCTTCAAACCACAAACCATATCACAACCTTAACATGACACTGAGCCTGCAGCAATATACTGTCAGGGAGCAGCAAGAGCAGACCTGTTGCACCAGGAGAGAAGGTCAAAGTGACCACTGAACACACCAGCACAGCAGCCTCATCCACAAAGACACAGTCCCCCAGCTTCCAAGCAGCGTAAGGCTGCCCAGAGCTTAAACAGAGCCCCCCGGTCAGGAAGCAGAGAGGGTTGGCTGGAGGCCCAGGGGGAGACCAGTCAGGGCAAATAAGGTCTACCATTGCCAACAGACTCCTGACCTACAGGCTTTTTTGGCTACAGTAGTTTTGTCTCTGGCCAATTCAGAGTGCAGATGCCTAACTCTAAGCTAGTTTGTGGTAAGTATCCATTTTGTTAAATAAAGGAGGTATACAATACATTCTGTGAATGTGTTTTGTATTTGGACTTAAGAAACACTCAAATTAATTAAAAAAATAATTCTTTGTAAGACACTGACCGCTCTCTAAAAGGATCATAAATAGAGTTAACAAAAGTGACGGAACTAGAAGTTAAGGGTTTTTAAGGAAAAATATGCTGGAATCTCAAATTTACTCATTGCAGAACCTCCCTATACATTATGCCTCAGAGACAATGCTTTATTACTTAGTATTACAGGATATGAAGAGTTTGGTATCTGAGCTTGTAAAACTGACATAATGATTACTACACAGATAGAATCTAATCACCTTTAGAATGATTCACCCTCAGCAGAAAATTTCTGCTTTCAGAAGTGAACAAGTAATCTTAAGAAACATAGTTTTATTTGGCCATATCTGCAAACGTTTTATTATATATGTGGATATGTAACATTTTGGCTTGTTGACATGTGCAGATACCTTGACAAAGACCTTTATTTATAAGAAAGCTACGTGGTGGCAGTTGTGGAAATCAGTATGTGCATTTTCTTTTACACATCCTTGGAATTAATCTTTTACAAGTTTATATACCAAGACCATAGCAAACTCTGGCAAGTTTGCCAGTAATGCATTTGCTTCAGCAGTAATGCAAGGAACACTGCACTATATTCATGCAACACGGAACTAGTTCCTCGGTATAAAATGTTTTCAGCTCACACCTTGATGCCACAAAGGGTTCCTATAAAAACTGTGTTATCACGTCCAATTAAAGAAGTCAGTGATGTTAATCAAGTTTGTTAGATTACAGCTGAAATACAACACTGAATCTTACATCTGTCTGAGAAAAACATCCAGAGGAACACAAGCATATAGGAGAAAATTAGTAATGCCTACTGTTTTCATGTGGAAGGTCATGAGCGTAGAGAAATTTAAACTATTTACACACATTGTATACACAAGCATACAAACAGGAATTTTAGATTCATGCCTTTCAGATTCATATATTTGGTTTTTTTCAAAAAAAGGATTAAAAAAGGGAGATGAGGCAAACTACAAAACTTTAAACTCATTTTTAGCTGTTCAGTTTACACCAGAATAAAGGAACATACTACTAAACCTTTTTCATTCTTTACACAGGTTCTTTTGTACCTAGTTCCTAAAACTGTTCTATTTGTAGAACTGTATGGTTTTTTCAGAGTTTAACAGAGACCAAACTTTTATGTACAGGCCGAATAAGAAACTGCTGCTGTAATTACACTTCCTCATATCACCAGCAGTGAAGAGTCCTACAGTGTTCAGAAATACAGGCTGTACCACTGCACGCACAAAGGGAAAAGAAGTTTTTAACTGGAAAAGCAAGATTTTTGCTAAAAATAACCAACCAATCAAACAAAACCAAAACCAAAGTAGCAAACAAGTACATCTAGAGTTAAGTGAATTTCCTAAGAAGTAGAAAACCAGATTCGTTTGGTGTGACTCCAGCCATAACGCACGTCTGGAGGCACATCACGGAGGCCTGGGCCAAGATTGCCCTGAGAGGTTGTGGAGTCTCCTTCTCTGAAGAATTTCTAAACCCACCCGGACACTGCAATCCTGGGCAAATTGCCCTGGGTGAGCCTGCTGGAGCAGGGGGGTTGGACTCGATGATCTCCAGAGGTCCCTTCCAGACCCAAACCCTCTGCGATTCTCGGACATCTGTATTTCAGCAAGCTTATGCTGTACTAAGTAGAAAAATGAAGCTTCCAGTTTCAAGATTTAAGAGTGAAATACTTCATATTTAATAGTAATTATGTAGTGCATTTCTTTTGCAAAGTTCATAAACAGAAGTTATTTGGAGATGCTGCTAAGCCACTGACACAAGTATCACGTGTAAAAGACCGTCTTTTGATTAGTCTACTTTTTTTTTAGCATTCTGGCTTTGCTGATATCCTTCAGAGATTTGTCTAACTCAGAACAGGCAGTCATGGAGACTGCAGGAGAAAGGGAGCTCCTGCAGGAGAAAGGGAGCTCCTCCACAGCTGCAGGAGGAGATGCATCTGTGAGCTGACATTGGTTATGTACCCAGAACATGAATACAACCAAAGCAGAAAGAGGAGCTTCTCCAGTCTATTGGCTCAGGAGCCATTATTACTCCAAGTAAAGGGATAAGTGACCTAGATTCCTTCTGTGTACTGAACTCTGACACAGAGGTTACATCAGTTTCTCCTAATATTTTCCCTCAGTTCTACATTCAAAACCCTCATGAATTCATATGTAAAAATTGAGTGGCTTGCAAATGTTTCTAAAAAAAATGAAGCTTGGTTATTCAAGTAATAATTTTTAGCAAGTTAAGGAAAACAATGAAATGTTCATATTGTGACTGCCCAGCATTACTCCAATCAGTAATTTAATATCTTTAACTAAAAAAAGGAAGAATTTCCTTAAGAAAGATACCACTGCTACACTCCATGGGTGTTTTTACAGCCCAGGAGATTCTCTAATTTGAGAGAAAAGGCATCATTTTAATCTATTTGATGTATGTGCTCATGAAAGTACCACCTTTCTTTAATGGAGGATAGTCAGATCTTCTAAATTACTATTTAAGATGCTCTCTTATTTTCCCCCTCCTGACAAAAGCAGTTTCAACCATATGTGCAAAGAGCTCAGGATTCCATTTTTCCTAATAAACTCATCAGTGAACCAGGCTCTGCTCTTCTTTTTGTTCTCATTAGCAGGTCGAAAAAAACAGTTATCCCAGCAAGACTCTGAAGCAAGAAGGCAAGAAGAATCTCCTTAAACTGATTCTTCCAATCCCATCTGTTCAGAGCTAAGCCTAAAATTCCCAAGGATGACAGTTTATGTCTGCTTCCTGGTAAGGCAAACAAGTAATCAAACATGATAAGTTGGCAAAGTGCCAAGGAAAAAAAAAATATTTCAAAAAATTCTTCTGTTGACTTCAGCAGAGGAAAATATAGTGACTAACCACAGAAGAATCAAAAAGAATCAGCACAGCACATCTACACATTTATACATTCAAAGGCAGCTCATTTTTTCTGCTTGACTAAGTTGCCAAATGCTCCCTTCACAGATGATACTCTCTTAAACAGAAGTTATTTTTAAGTACTTGTTATTTAAATTATTGATCTCTATATACATTCTTATCAAAACATACCTATAAATACCAGGATTTTATCCACGTGCTATTTTCTGTTTCTGGTTTAAAAGTTTTTCGTCAGGTGTTTCCTGTGTCATTGACATAGTTCCAAAAAATGAGGGCATTTCTAAGCATTTTCTGCCTCAAAAGTCAGAAGAGTTTATGAAAATATACAGCTGAATTGTCTATAGGAGACATGTGCGTGTCTTTTCTTTTTTTTTTTTTTTTCTTCTTCTTTTCTAGACCAGTATCTCTTGTTTGGTAAAAATGTATCTGACTAAAGTACTTCTTATCTTCCATTTTCCTCGTATTCTCCCTCCTCTTCTGTACCACATAGTTATCGTTTTTCTAGATGCAGGGAGATTTTTCAGCTGGGGCTCTGAGGCTGAGCTTTTGCTCTTCTACAAAGAAGAAGATAAAATACAAAAAGGAAGGAACAAAGATAAAGATCTGATTAATTCATTTTGATTTAACAGGCAAACAGATACTGCTGAGCAGAAATCACCCCTCAAAAAAAGTAACATCTTCTTTTGACGACAATTGATTATACTTTTCAAGATACCCAAGTTCTAGTACTCTAAACAACAAACATTTCACTTCGATGAAAGGCGAACATAGCAACACTCACTGCATAAGAGAATAATATAGATGAGAAAGCACATCTGTGAATCACAGTAGAAACGCTAAGTAACCCTGCAGCAGATTCCTCCATCCAACCAGATACATAAAGGACAGAGCTTGAAGGATCTGTGCGTTTACTCAGGCTAAAACATTAATAAGCTTGCAATATTAACACAACGCCACACTTACTCCCAGAGACAGAGCCCTGGTACTCAGCCAGGACATTCCATACCATGCTGACACATTTCATTATGGCCTCATTAAATTGACAGACCATTTTGGGGCACACCAAGGGCTGAACTACAAAGTTGGACCAATCCACTGTACAGTAATCTGTATTTTACATCTGCGCTTTGTAGGACATGACACATTTTGTACACTACGTGGCTTCTAAAGAGTTCCTATAAAGTGTGAAAGAAGAATAAATTCTAGAAAATAGAGGAACATGTTTATGGGACAGAGCTATCTTCTAAAACCTCAGCCATCAGAAAAGAAACTCTGAGATCTCAGTGGTAAACATACAGGAAAAAAATAGAAAGGAAAGCTCCTAAGTCTTATAATAATCCATTACCCTACAAATTCCACCCCTCTTGTGGGGTCAATATAAGTGAAAAATTAGTTCTGAGACAAAATTCCTCCTACTGAAGGACAACAGAAAAATTAGGGCCTCTAGCATACTTGTAACCATTAAAATTGTGCCATTTTAGTCTTTCTCTATTCTTTCCTCTCCCTCTGGTATTTAACCCAATCCAGAAATTCCTTACTCGGGAGAAGCACTACATTGCCTTTTTATGCAAAGGCATCACAGCAGGACCTCATGTTTTGTTATTTTTCTACTACAAATCCTTGATCTTTTCCAGTCATTGCTTTCAAAGACATTATTCCATTCTGTTGATGAAGTACTGTACTTACATCTGCTCAGGACTGGAGGTCCATCGACATTACTGAAAATACTTGTTTGAATTATCATTTAAGCAATCATATCCTTCCCTCGTACAGATATTACAGGGCGTAAGAAATCGTTCCAAAGAAATCTGCATTGCAGTCATCATCAAAGTGAGTATAATAAAGAAGAGCTGATAGGACACTACAGAGTAGGCAAATCGCTGTGATCTTCACAGAAAAGGTAGTGGATTTATTCTTCTCTTTTTAAATACAGCTTTTCTTCTAGATTCAGATGCCTTCATGTTAAATTCAATATTTTTAGCACCCACACGACAATCTAGAATTAAACTGCAACAGTTCCTTAGTAAGAAAGCAATGATAGATCACTGTGATTCTCCTGTCCTTGTGCAGTAATCAAAGAATCATTTACCGAATTGCTTCCAAAAGCAGAAATCACACAGCTCCATCTTGTGGAACATACAGAAAATACTTGATTTTCAGCCCAGTGGTACTTCTTGGCAGGTAGTAATTGCAATCCAGTTTAGGTGGCACTGAAGTGCAGGGCGGCAATCACCACAGAACTCTCATCTGTAATGTTCCCATATTCTAATGCCATTAAAGTCAACCAAGACATAAGAACTTTTACCTCAGACGAACGAGGTAACTTTCCTCAACAATACAAAAAATGTCTTCCTGGATTCTGGAGACAACTGTGGGATTGATCCTTACTCCTTTGTTGCAGTCTCATTGTCCCACTGAGACCTTCAGAAGGGACTGTACATCAGGAATAAAGATGTTACCACATGCACTCCACAGATGCCAATTCTACTACTGCTGTATTGCAAAACGTAGCCTCTATCTTCCTGCTTCCTCCACCCTTCTGCTGTAAGATCAGTGTTGCAGGGAGAGAGCTTTGAAGTTCTCAGCAAACACAAGTTTATAATTATTCTTTGTGCTTCTCTCCAGCAACTTCTTAGGTAATTATGCACCATTTACCATAAAAGGTAAATTCCAAATGATGGTGTCAGAAATCCAAACTAAGACTCTTAGAGTGACAAAAAAACGCTAAGCACTTGGAAACTGCTGAACACTAAGAGCCTATAATGGCAATTATTCACCCTCTCAAGTTATAACATTTATCCACTGACTCTTTGGACATTAAGTGAGAATTTTATGGGAACTAGAGAAAAGAAAAATATATTTGCCTGGTTTTGCCCTTTCCTTTCAGTTGCTATGCAGTCGATACAGTGACCAGGTCACCACCAGTGCTGTCAATCCAAAACCAAAAAGGAATTTTAACAAAAAATCCAAATGTTATGAAGTTCTGTATTTAATATGAACAAGATATGTTCAAAGATAAGATGCAAACATTAACTGCAAACTTACTAAGAATTACTAAATAGGGGTTAATCGAATTGCAGTTAAAAAATCATAAATCATTCAACTATATATTATTTATACATCAGCACTTATGCCATCCTATCAAGAAAACTTCAATTTTTATAGTTGTGGCTATTCCTTTTACTTAGGGAAAGGGTATTAAAACACGTCAATCATCAGAGGCCTACAAACTGAAATCCAAGAAAAGCATTCCTTGGTCTTCAGTATGTAACTTACTGTAAAGACTTCAGAACAGGTTCTGATGTTTGGAACAATACTTTTGTGTTTGGAGAAGCATGCATGTTTCTTAAGGTGCAGTCTAATGTAATACTTCTCTATCAGATTATCCCAGCACACATTCACTGAAGCTTTCTGAGAAGGCAGCAAGTAGCATGACTCATGTGACTATTCATGGGTGACTCCAGGAACATATTTCCCATTAATTTACAATTGAAATGCGTGAGTGGTCACAAATGACCACAAACATCCCCTCAAGTCTTCTAATTTAATTGAAAGGATAAATTATTTTAAGTATTTTCATCTCTTTTAATTAGTTTTAAATTAATTTTCAGCATGAGAGCCAGAAATCCTAAGAGAAGAAGTAAGGAATTGTGCACAGGAGCTTCTGCTGATCTTCAGATATACCAGATCTGCATGATGAATGTCAACACAATAACCCAAGCCAGCTGCTTATTAAAAAACTGGTTTGGACTACAACAGTCAGAGGCTGTCTGAATTTACACACATAAGCAAAAAAAATGCAGTAGAGAAAAATCTCATAAAAATAATCTAAAATCTCTATTCTTAGCTAACACGCCAAGACTTAAAGGGAAAAAAACCTAAACCAGAATGGCATATTTGTAATTTCTCTGCAAAGCATATTCCATGCCCCGATTGTGACAATTCATCACCACTGCACCTCCTTGAATTGACCTTCCACACCGAGAAACAGGATGGCATTCATCTCTTCCGATAGACATCAAAATGGTTACCCCCTAGATAGGACTGGCAAGAAAAATAGCTCATCTCCTCTGCTGATATTTTTTTACTGTATGAGATTTCAGGAACTGTATCAACTTCATTTCTTGTTATTATTCTCGAAGTGACTTTTGTTTCTCTTAGAAGTATTTAGTATTCCTCTGAAACACTGAAAACCAGAAAAGGATGAACAAAAAAGAACCAAAGGAAAAGACTTTCCAACGTTTATACCCCACCCTACCAACAGCTGTCAATCTTGACAAGAAACAGCTATTTCTGAACGCAGGTGGATGCAACAGTTTATCCTCTTTATCCAGTCAGTCTTGGGACCATCTTCCAGAATCTGCCAGCAGGTTTGCCAATTAGTGCCTATCACGGTAGGTTTTGCTGTGATATGGACAGCTACTGAAGAGAAATTGGTCTGATATTATCAATCTACTGTGCATTATTATCAGTCTACTTTGCATCTTTATCTAAAGACCCTTAGTATGACTTTGTAACCTTCATTTACTACCAAGAGTAGCCAGGCTGAAATAGTAATCTACAGATACGAAAAATATATTCCTCCATCACAAAGTGAAGTACATTGTGCAGTTCACAGCTGGAAGAACTCTCCGGCTTTTCAAGAAAGAGCCATGGGATTACTGCTAGAAAGATAATTTCTCCAATAGTACTACAATTATTTCATTCCCAAAATGTAAGCGATTAAAAATTATGTTAATTATGGTAAATGTTAAGAAAGTCGTAAAGCATTATTAAAAGACAAACCAAACAACAAAAGAGTTGCTGAATATTACAGCTGGTATGAATAACACTTTCAAGTGATATTCTGCGTTGCATACGGTGCTTAGAAGATAAATAACTACACACTGGCTGCCTGCAGTAGTCTGGCACATTTAATCATCCTTAACCTTATGTCCTTTTACTACTTTGAGGCATACCATTAAAATTCAAATGTTATCAAAACATGACATTAGAAATAATTTATTATTTCCTACTTTAGACTGCAAAACATATGATGATGTTAACTACGAGGCAGGTCTTCCTAGGTAAAACCAGGACAAAGTACAGTACAAACACAGCTGAATCTGCTGTGTTTCCCGGCCCCCCATTTATCTATTCCTTATCAAATACATGTGTGTTTTGAATAAGGCATTGAAAGTGTAATCCTGAATTCCCTGTTAATCTAAATGGGAGATTGGGCTGCAGGAAGAATCAAACATCAGACTTGGGGCAGAGAGTATCAAAAGTAAAATGCCTGGAAGACTTTGCAGGTCACCATTTTTAATATAAAAGCTCTTGTTTTATTATGCTTGAATATGATTCTTTGGACTCTAAAGTACTTTAATAAATGTTCAAGGGTTTTTTACATATCTCTTTTATCAGATTATGAACATTTGCAGATGGGGTCATGTAGTAATGTTTCAAAGACTAAAAAGTTACATCAAGACATATTTTTCCAAACCTCTTCAAAATATTTCAACACCAGGAGCCCTGCCCAACATACATTGCCCCATTCAGTGTTCGCACCCAGTGAAATTTAGCAACACCCTGGTTTAACATAGATATTACTGTTTTACTTACCCCACTGTTTCCCTGCGATGACGACTACATCTGCACAGCTTTATCCAAAAGTAGGTAGTAAGAGTTTCGTTTAAATAAAACAAAGCTACAAAAATTCAAAGCTACATGCACTAAAAAGTGAAGAGATTAACTGAATTTCCTAACAGTGTGCAAGGTTATAAAAAAGCTTAGATCACGATTGAGCACATCTATGGCAGTTTTGTAACTACCACTTCGGAGGATTTTTCCTTTCATTAGAGGAACAAAAAACGTCAAAGCTGAATCAACAGGACTTTAGCGGATTTGTAAAAGTATCTTACAGCTTCAGTTTTCTAAATCTGTGCATAGTGGGTCACTCAATATTTTTCACAGGTAAGTTTATTTGGTGTTCAGGGATGTATACTTTGAGCCTAAACGATAATCTGAGCTCTCAAATGAAGAAGTATGTTGATACTGTGTTTACTGAAGACATTGCTAGTGATACTGAGTTTTATATAAGATAAATAACTTCAGAAACTCTTAATACATGCATGCAACTCCAAAATCCAGAAATAAAACGTGCACTTGGCTTTAACTGAAAGCTTGACATTGAGCTAAGAATACTTACGCAGCCTATTAAATACTAAACCAGTAAATGTTTAAAACATAAAGATTTAAAAGGTTAATGAGTTGCAATAACTTTAAAGATACAGTTTTCAGTATCCTCTAACAGAAAAGCTAAGAGAAGTTGGCAACGCACAATTGCAGGAATGATCTAGATCTAATTCTCTGAATGTTGATATGAGTATTCTATTAAGAGCCTCCTATAAAGAAAATAGTTTCCATTTTTATTTTTAAATCACTTAGCTGCACACATTCCGAGAGAAAACTCCCTCCCAATAATGTTCACCTCTTCCCTCCCCCCCCCAAAAAAAAATACACAGAGGACATTTAGATACAACCGAGGAGTTACATCTTCTTTCTTTAAGCTCTGTGACTGCATATAAAGGGAAAATGGCTCATTGCTGATGAGAAGAAAACAGTGGTCCAGAATTGCTTGACAGGTAACAATCCCAGAAGATTTTTTTTGTCAGGATCAAGTAAAATGCAAGGAAAAATAACTGAAGGGAGTCTGATTTCCTTTTCAATTCCATAACAACCAAGGACAAATTGTTAGAACGCAGTCATGTTTAGAATTTGGGAGGTTAACAAAGTATTCCCAGTGTCAAATAGCACAGCATTACCTCGGTGGAAGTGAAGTGATGGGTGCAGTGATCAGAACTGACTCAATATGGCAGCACAACTGAGTTTCAGACAAGCCAAAGGCAAAACCAGGAATGTTTTAGGTTGTTTCCTCTTAGGGGATACAGTCCTTTATCATGTGTCAGCCTGTAGGCTGTACTGAGAACCTTCTGTAAGGTGGTAGATGAAGTTTAGGCTCAAATATGACTTCTCTTTCGTGATGTTTTGTACTGACAGAAGAAGGATTGTCGGGTTTATACACAGGCGTGGTAAGCAAAAAGCTTTCTAGTCAGTATACATGTGTTTATGGAGGTGTGTAAACACCTACAGCTGGGAATGTACGAGTAGGCAACCCAGATCAGAGCAAAGGTCTGTATCTAACAGTAACCATTTGTGGATGCCTAGGGAAGTGTGAAAGCACAGGCAGCATATAGTGAGACTTCCTGAATACGAGCTCATTCTTCCAGAGCTGAGATCCTGGTATTTCATAGCTTTGGGTGGTTTATAACACCATTACTTCTTTTAAACCCACATAAACTTCTTACATCCTTTGTCTTCAAGATGAAAAGAAGGGTAGGAAGTTGAAGGAAGCAAGGCAAGAGGTTTGGAGTAGCAAAAAAGGAGAGACTACAAAAGGAGAGAATAAATGGGAAAGGACTGCAAAGAGAGAATAGTTTCTGAGAAGCAAGACTGTTTGAATAAAAGAATGAAAAGGGACTTGGGGCAGGATTTTTTTCCATCTGCAGCTCTCCATCCTTAAGTGACTGTACTGGGGGCTCTCTAGAAAGGTAAGAATCAGCATTAAGAACACTTGCTGACAGCGGAGAAGAGGCACGTTGTAACTTACTGCAGCCTAAAAAAGTGTTAAGGGTACTGTGAAATCCAGAAAGAAAATTAGTTCAAACTTGACCTGAGATATTTTTGAATTGCATGCATCTGTATGGGGTGTCATGCAACCCACCAATGAGTGTAGCACTTTTTACCTTTCTCAGCTATGCAACCCTGGATATGTTTTGTCTCTCACCCCATATGTATCATATTCTGAGAGGAACAGTTCTACTCCTTCCAGTAGTTGTTATCATAAGCAAAATATGGGGGTTTTACAGGGTGGAGAGGATTGAGAAATTCTGTGAAAAAACTCCAGAGGGGAGACAATGGTTGACTAGAGCACAAAGCAAAATGGGAGGGCAGATCTGGTACATTAAGAGTGTGTCAAAGAAGGCATAGCAGAAAAAATAATACTTACCCATGATGAGTTATTAATGGTACTGAAACTGTACCATTCATTTGTTAAAATGAATATGCTTGACTGTAGATTTTGTCAGTCTGTATATCTTGATTATGTGCACCACACAGCTCAGCAGTAAATTACTGCAATTAACTTTGATTCTTTAGGACCCACAGGAGTAGCATATGCACATCTCCTGGCAGAACGTAGAATTCAGCTCCAAAGTCACGTCTAAAATGTTTGTGCAAAGTGAATGGTTACCCTCAAAAATACTGACAAACTTCAGCAGGAATTCTACAGAGGTCTAAGGCGATATTGGTTTCTTAAATTTCCCATAAGAAAACTTTTCAAAAATCCAAAGAAAATTTAGTACATCTGTCAGGGTAAAATTTGAAAAAGAAGTGCAGCTTGAGTACATTTCTTCACAAACGCCCTAAGCATTCAATCACCATTTTTGTGTACCAAATACGGTCATTTCAATGACAATCAGTGCGCAGATAGAATGTTTTTCATGCTGTTCGTTTTTAATTTTAGTAGCACATCAGCTATGAAACTAGCACCGATCCATCTGTGAAACCTATATAGAGTCAGACACTTCACCTCCTAACAAATCTGCATAGCTTGCTATTTTGGGTTGTATGAGTACAAAAGAACTTGACACAAAACAAACTGCAAACAAAACTCTCTAGAATAAAGTTATAGACCTACTTTTGTTAGGAGAAACCACAGATCAAGTGTCGGTAGAGCCTTGGCGAGGGAAGAGAAAGCAAAATATAAGAACTAGGGGAACTAAGAGATTCCACAGTAGAAGATCTGCCAGGAAATACCAAGTAAAAGCAATTAATCCACTGAATTAAATTTGGGAAAGCGTGAGAAGAGTGAAGACAGACATTTATTTCTGATAAAGAACTATTATACTGGCGTTTTTTCCTAACTTTCCAGGGAACTAATTGGCACTTCCCAGTGCTGAATTAACTTGGTTTACAAATTGCGTGCTTTTCTTCTTTGTAAAAGTTACTGTGCAGAACAATTAACTGTTGCTATATCACTCCAGTATTATTTAGAAAATCGTACATACATATGTAACAGAGTATTTTGTCACAACTCAGAAATTCTGTCAATAGATCATTCGAGACCAAAAGGCATCACAGAACTGGGCCAAATCTACCTAGCAGTGCTCACTTCTTATATCACAGTACAGTCTGAAGATCCCAAATAGCGCTTGATCCTCTTTCGTTAGTCAGTGCACAAATACAAAATAAAGGATTTTACAGATGTCGCCTCACAAGCTGTGGCACTACTTACTCCATTTAACTTCACTCTGAAGAACAGCCACCAAAATTAAGCATGTCCACACATCTCAACCATTCACAGCTTAAATTGTGATCTATCTGCGTGAAGACAATGTCCTGTGAACTGAAATGGCTGTGGCACACATGAATGTTCCATTAAGCTATAAACATGAGGAGATAATAATGTCATTTTAAAAAATGGCCGAATTATTTCCTGGGGTTTTGGCAAACACAGAAAAACCATGATTAAGATACGTAAAGAAGTAAACAAACCCCTCTTGCAGCTCCCAAATAAAGTGAAAACTTGCACCATTCATCTGGTAAATACAAATCCTTGGGAAAAAATAGAAACAATGAGAAGGCAGTTCCATGAATATTTATTTAGCTGTAATTGCTATGGAAACCATCTCTAGTAACTCAGTCTTTGTCTCAAAACATCAGAGGCACATCATGACAGAATGACAGCAAAAGAAAGTGTAATACTGCCTAAGATTTCAAAATTCAAGAGAAAATTTAACCACCATATAGGAAAAGCCTTCACATTCTCCAATCTCCCAGGTTTTTTGTGGATGAGTTCTTAGGTACTGTTTTCTGCCTGCACTTCCCAATAGCTGCTTAAGTAGTACAGAGGCATGCAGAATCACTACCAAAACAAAAAAGGATACTGTTTCTTTAGTATATTCTTCACATAATGATAATTTTGACTACCCTTCACTATTAGAAACCTTGGGAAACCTGAAAACATGTAACTCTATTCCAGCAATGCCATTCAATGTCAAACTCCAAGAAGACTGGTAACAGGAACAAGGAGGGTAACAGGTTCAAGGAATCAGAGGTCATAAACGACAGCAATAAACTTTAATGTAAATAAAGGTGGGTAAAATAAGCTACTATTTTTAGACTAAAAAAAACCCAATTATTTTAAAATATTGTATGCCTTGCTTTCATTTCTTTTGTATGAAATATTCTCAGTTCTATAGTATTTGTACCACCTGCGTGTGTTAAAGGGTAGTTCAGAGCATTTTCAACATTTCATCTTGTTTCTGCCTGCTGATAAATCAGAGGTGATCTCGCAATTGCTCCTAATGAACCTCAACACCTATTTCTGAGGTTCATTTTATGACTTTTCAAATTAAATTGATTAATAAAATTAGGAAATTCAACATGCATACATTGAGTACTCCAAATTATGTCAAAAAGTCATTGCTTCTGATGCACCAGCCTTTAATCTTTTGAGGTAAATAAGTGCCAGAAAGAACACCATTTCAAATACTATTTGAGAAGAACATTGCATGTCAAAGACTAACCACTTCTCTTTTTTCAGGTACATCCCATCTCATTACTCTCTCATAAAGCAGAAGTCCACAAACACTTTGATTTATCAAAGGTTTACAGTGATAAGTCATTAATGATGTTGTTTCTAAGCAACAACCCATGCTGTTAAAAACATAATTTTATTTGAAAATTCTGGACACCTGCCTTGTGAATCAGTATGTGTGTAATAAGGATTCTGTTTCATTAGCATGTGAACCTTGCCTTTCATACCTTTTTTTTTTTTTAATTAGAGTCTTCTAAGCCATAGAAACCAAACCGACTTCCCGCGGGAAAGATACTTCTAGGAAACACGTTTTCCACATTACAGTCAGTCAGAAATCCAGTGGGATCTGAGCAGTTAACTGCATTTTGTCAAGCAAAGGATAGAATACATATTTTATGCTGGCATTATTCTGATAATCAGAAGGCAAACAATAACGATGGACACATGTCATTTGGTTTAGTGTTAAACCACCAATACTGTTTTCATGGATGTGAATGTGCAGGATGTGAACCTAACAGATAACTGTCATATGATCACAGCCTGCTTCTGTAGCTATTGTCAGATGTAAACCTAGATTTATCATGCAACCAAACCACAGCCCAGGCTTTCAGTATAAAAAGGAACAAAATACAAAGCAAGTTACACACACAACTAAACACACTTGTGTATAAGCCAAAATAATGTTTGGACCTTAAAATTATTTCAGGAAAAAGTGTTTGTTTGTGAAACAAACAAACAAAAAAGTAGCATTTCTTCTTTTTAGACTAACAGAATAATAAAAAAAAAAGGGGGGGGGGTGTTACTTTTTCCATAGACTTCTCACTGCGATTAATAAAAACTTTTTTGTCCAAACAAATTAATACATTTAAGTAATCCTCCTACGTAAGGCAAAAAGAAAAAAAAAAAAACAATTAAAAAATAATCAAAATGAAGCAATCATAGGAAATGCACAGGAAAGATAGACTGGGATTACAACATGAAGTTCTGGGATGACAGAGGAGAATACCCAAGAAACTGGGAGTTGAAGAAGAAAAAGCAGCCAGGGGGAATCTGAAAGAATGAGTCAATATATCCTGAGATTTCTAGAAGTATGTATCTTTCTGCATAGAACATATTTCTATTCAAACCCAAGATTCAAAAAGTCACCATGAGAGCTTTCTACATTTCACCTGAAAAAAATATTACAGATCATGTGTATATCCATCAAAGGAAAAACACGTAGTTAATAACTTGATCTCGCAGCAGTATTAGCATTAGTATCCTACTTTATCTGATATATTGTCCATATATCTGGATCTGAAAATCTCGGGTTTTCGTTCTCAGGGACCTGCTCCAGCCCTGTACTGACTGCTTTAACACAATCCTGTGTAGCTTTAGTTCTGTCTTACATCCTGTTTCTGCTGCAGGTTTGAATGGTATTCTTCTTAAGAACTGTTGAATCCATACCTCTTTTAATATCTGTATTATCTTCACTTATGTGGACACGCATGCTTAGAATTCTGTTCAATTTCCTGGCTGGAAAGTCCTTTTTCAAGTCTCACATATAAAAAGCACCAAACAAACAAACAAAAACACAAACAAACAAACAAACAAAAATACCACCTCATGATAATTCCTCATTAACATAAAAAGTATCTCTAAACCAATTTACTTGTTTCTTAGCAAGAAAATATTCAATGCTTGGGACATCTGTAGGCCTCACACTTTCAAGGATCTAAGAAAACGTTCGACAGTCACATGAGATTTTTAAGTGTTACATTTGTAAAATATTTTATCTGACTACCCTACGAACTACCTAGAAACATACACTCTAAGATAAAACGCAGCATGCAAAGTTTAGAAGTGAGTCAAAGAACTCTTGGAGCTCAGTAAAGACAATTTACTATTCAGGTCTAAAATAAGCTTCGGTCTTAACTATGAAATTATTATCGGTGCTTCGTAATTAGAACTTTCCTACAGGCTCTGAAGTATACCAGCCAACAGTTTTCCCTCTACTTTAAACTGAGTTTAAAACTTCATTAAAGATAAAACAGATCATGTTCACAATACTAGCTAAGCCAAAAATCTGAGAAGTGTGATAATTTGGTACATACCTAATTAATTCTTCAGGTACAGTTACTAAAAGTAAAGGATCGAAAAGACATATTGACTTGAAATGCAAGTAAAGATGTAGATTCTATTCCTGACTTTTGTACTGCATGATAAATCCCAGGAAATTCACACCAGATTATAAATGATTTAAAGATGCTCCAGATACCGTTTGCTAAGGACGGGGTAGCTTTCTTGATGCGTTTCTGGGAAATATGGTGCATTCAAACTAGAAACCAAAAGCCAACAATTACTGAAATCAGTAGAAGAGAAAGTATCACAATCCTTGAACTATTTCCTTTGGAATAATGTAACAGTGGTAAGAGATAGCATTATTTCTCACTTTGAACTGCCCAAAAGCAAAATATTCTAATAATGACATTGTACTCTAGAGCTTCCGTATCTCATACTTGCAGTGAGACACTTCTTTCCTATAAGCAGTTAACCATCCTCTTTACCTCACTGGAATATGTCATGTAGGCAGATGGCCATTTTACTTACTTACGAGTCCTGTTTTGTCATCATAGAGCCTTCTCCTTTGATCAGAAATGTAAATCTCTCTTCCTAGAAAATAGTTAAAGCAAGATGTCATTTTCCTAGCTTCTTTGTTTACTCACACTTACCAGTGCATTATGGGAGCTGACATCACTGGGCAAGGCACGAATTGATGGTGCAAATTTCTGAAGATCAAGCCTGAAATTTGAGTCCTGGTTTCCTCCGTTTGGTCTGGATAGCACTAAGTTCTAACTGTTAATTGCATCAACTCGGTTTTTAATCCTCAAACTCCCCTTCAGATATCTACATAAACAGGACATCGTACAACAACGTAAAAATGCTGCAGTTGCCGCCTTTGTGACACGTATTCTGTATCCAGCCAGAAGAATGGGAAATTCCATGCATCGGGAAAGCTTACTTCACGTTAACTTTACATTCCCTTTAGAAGTCAAGGAGAAGTTACAGAGGTATAAATTTGTCCTGTACAGAAAATCAGCATGTTCCTCCAGCGAAGAAACCACAGTTGCCTTCAGTTATTAGCGTTAAGGAAATTATTACAAATGTAATACACTAACGTGATACATTAGCAGCAATATCCTCTTTCAGTAACAGGCTACAAGCGCTTCAATTAGAAATGTCTATCATGTTAAACCACTTTAATACCACTTTTACAATTTCCAAATTAATATGAAAAGGCTTATAACTGTCACATGAGTACATTTCCCTGCTAAACTACTCTTGTACGGGAGAAACAATACATTTGATAATACGCCTCAGGAAAAACGTCTGGGTAAAACTGATACATCATACCATCTTGTATGGTTAGAGTATTTTACCAGTGAAATTTAGGAACAGTCATGATTTTGTCGTGTTTTTTTACCCACAGGACACTATGACAGCAGTGTTGTTGCTCTAGATACAAGTTGTCTTGT
Organism: Ceryle rudis; assembly: GCA_033439905.1. Lineage (NCBI taxonomy): Eukaryota > Metazoa > Chordata > Aves > Coraciiformes > Cerylidae > Ceryle > Ceryle rudis. Next base: position 2,777 of record JAAGNO010016990.1, on the reverse strand, counting down.
TCACACAGCGAACGCTGGGTTTGGAATACGGCTTTAAAAATAATTACTAAATCTGATTTACACACAAAAGCAAACGGTTTGGAAAGAAAAGTATGTCACTTTTCTTGACAAGGACTGATGAGAATAACAGGCTGCGGTGCGAAATTAGCTCCTTAACTATCTCTTTTCCTGGTGCCTAAAAAGCATGCTCTTCAGAATGCTGCATCAACCTTACCTTACACATTTTTCTCAATGAGATCTTGTGCAAGCTCTTTAGCAAAGTAACAATTTGATAAAATATTTGGGTTGTAGGTGAGACCAACGTAGATTTTTGTAAAGCTCCAATTCTAATCCCTAAATTTTATATCTGTTCTGTTGGAATCAGAGTGAAAAATAAATACTCATTGAACTACATGTTCAAACAGCTTCGGTATCTTCAGTGCAGCTGAACAAGTTATAGCTAACGACATTGCAGGATCACTACTTTTCACAAAAAAACCCTCTTCTAGTAGCATTCAGCACGATGTTTTTCATGAACATCTTTTTCACTTAGGAAACACAGAATCTTCAACCAAAATTTCAAACCCAAATTTGCATTGTCACTACTACACCACAAATCTATCCTGGTCACAGTGGCACAAACTGTCCACATGTAATACTGTCTATACACACCCAGGCTAAAATATTCCCTGTTGCATCATCAACCGCTTCTTCTTTTGTTAATAACAAAGTAGTTAATTTGTAAAATTACTTCTATTACATGAACCGCTAAACATCTCTGAGTGAATGTGACTCTTTCCAGTGATACCCAGTGACAGGACAAGGTGCAACAGGCACAAACTTAAACACAGGAAGTTCCACCTCAACATGAGGAAAAACTTCTCTACTGGGAGGGTGACGGAGCCCTGGAACAGGCTGCCCAAGGAGGTTGTGGAGTCTCCTTCTCCAGAGACTTTCAAAACCCACCTGGCCCTGTTCCTGTGTGGCCTGCCCTGGGTGACCCTGCTCAGGCAGGGGGGATGGACTCAAAGATCTCCAGAGGTCCCTTCCAACCACTACCGTTCTGTGACCACATCCCTTAGAAATGTACGATAGACTTGAACATAAATAGCACATTAAAACACTTCATCTGCCATTTTTACAGATTGTCATAATAGAGGAATTTCATTGTATTTCGTGACTTTTATATCTAGAAAATATTAAAATGTGATATTCTACACGGTCACCACATACATTATTTATACAAGATGCAGAAGTAGAGGAAGAAAAAAAATCAAAACTAAGGTTGTTCAGGATACTGAAGTACAGATGGTACATACCTCTAAAGTTTTTAAACAGCTTTGTAAGTGTGGAGAAAAAAGTACTGTGGAAATCAATATGACAATTATCTTTGACACTTATTACTATTTTTCGATTATGGTATGAAAAGCTGTAAGGCTGCTACTTTGAAGAATTACAGTATTCTATAGAACTGTCCCTGTAATTTAGGAACCAGCCATTTTCTTGACCTACTGTATCCTCCATGAAGTAGAATTAGTGCATTTTCTAACGATCCAAATGAATTATTTCAGGAATCTCTGTAGTGTGATTTTATTTTATACTGTATATATATGTTTATATCTTTTCACTTCGGCTGAATGTAGTACTAATGTAGTTGTGAAATGTTCTTCTTGTCTTTATGTATTTATTAACCAGTAGGGAGGGCTGTCATTTGTTACCTTAGAAGATCAGAATTTAGGCCTAAATCTCGCATTTCATTTTTATGTAATTTTTCTTTGCAAAACACTAGAGTAAGATTAAAAAAGTATTCATAAAGCATAAGAAAGGACTCTCATTGGAACAGGATAAATAAAATTTGTCTAAGAATTAGCTATGATTTGTAATTTTTAAATTGAGATTAATTGTCTAGGAGAATCATATTCAGGTGAGTACCTGCTAATACATGTTTGTGTTCAACAATGAAGGCTTGCTTTTAATTTTAAGCATATTAAAGCCTGTGCTGTATATATTAACACTACATGAAAGGCAGGTTAATTGTATGGTAGTGCAACAGGACAAATCCCTGGAGGTGGGATTATTGCTGTGATCACCAATATTAATGTTAAGCTCTGTAAAATATGCTTTTGACAAGTTCTTTTTTGGTTTTTTTTTTTTGAGATTTCCTTTAAATCTGTGGATTTTTTATTACGTCTTTGAGCTTGCTTGTTTGGATTTTACCCCGATCAATCTCATTATCTACAGAGAAAAATCTGATTTAGGGGATGTTTTAAACTTATTTGTGTTAGATAACTAAGAAGACTAGGGCAAGTACTTTGGAATGTCCTAAAAATTATCCCATTTTGCAATTTCCCACGGAGACACTTTTATAATAAATAATATCTACTGTATTTACCTCTAATCTTACATATATATTTTTTGATTCATTACCCCTGATTAGCTTTATCAGAATACTAGCTCCTAAAGACATTAGCTGATGAATCTTAAGAAATTAACGTCCATAGTCTTGTTATTAGAGTTATCTTGCATCATTTAGCATGCGCTACATATTTATTCTTTTTTATACCTTTACTAAAGGTGCAAAAACACCCGTTGGAGCTTGAAGGTCAAAGATAAGCCTGCTAAAGTGAAATTGTATGAATGCATAGATTTGTTATCCAGGTTCCTGAGGAAATATGTGGGTTTTTTTTTTTTAATTAAGACAAATCACTCTTTCTAAAAAAAAAAAAAAAAAAAAAAAACAGATCTCCCTGGTTTAGATTTCACTTTATTTGTCGTCTTTTATGAACAAATTACGAAAT
>JAAGNO010016989.1:3193-61093 GCA_033439905.1 Ceryle rudis | reverse complement strand
GCGTCTCTCGGCCCGGTGCGAAGCCCTGCCCGCTCGAAAGGCGTCGCAGCCGGCCCGGAGGCGGTGGCGGGCGGCCCCGGCGTCCTCCAGAAACGTGGCTCGGAGGCAGCGGAGCCAAGGGGCGGTCGGAGTGAGCCGGAGCTGCTTTTTAACTGGAGCCGTATCTCGAGCAGCGGCGGTCGGTGCTCGCCTGCAGCCTGCCCGAACGCCTGCGGCTCCTCAGGCCGTGCTGCTGAGTAAGCACGAAGCCGGCGTCCCGCTCTGGTGACCAAGGCAGCAGGAGCTCGGCCCTCGCCCTGTCCCCTTCCCGAGGCCGTCCCGGGGCAGGCGGTGCCTGCCCTGCCGGAGGCCGTCCCCGGGGCCCTGTCGTCTCCTTCACCCTGCTCAGCTACGAATGAGTTGGCGATTTTTCATATCCCCCCCACTCCCCGCCTGCTTCCCATTCTTTCTGAAAGAATGAAAGAAGGAGAAATGGTGGGGGAGTGATGGGTGCAGAAGCACACATGTGCCCTGGTCTGTAGGAATTTTGTTGGTTTAGTCAAAACATCTCAGTTTGATATCAGGCTGTGCCTCACGTTCACTAGGCAGTTGAAACAGCCGATATGTATTTCATTTTGGGCTTTTTCTTACTTGCTTTGTTCCCCCTTCGTTGGAAGGAGAACAGCACCAAAATGCGGGACATGGACAGGTTTGAGAAGTGGGCCTCTGTGAACCTTGTGAGGTTCAACAAGGGCAAGGTCCTGCACTTCAGTTGGGACAAACCCCAGTATCAGCACAGGCCGGGGGTGAAGGGATTGAGAGCAGCCCTGTGTAGAAGGACTTGGGGTGCTGGTGGGTGAGACAGTGGACAGCATCTGGCGCCCTGGGCTGCATCCCCAGCAGTGTGGGCAGCAGGTCAGGGAGGGGATCCTGCCCCTCTGCTCTGCTCCGGGGAGACCCCCCTGCAGTGCTGGGTCCAACAGGGACCTGTTGGAGCCGGGCCAGAGGAGGCCACAGCCATGATGGGAGGGCTGGAACCCCTCTGCTGGGAGGCCAGACTGAGAGAGTTGGGGTTGTTCTTGCTGAAGAAGGCTCTGGGGAGACCTTCCTGTGGACTTTCAGTGCTTAAAGGGGCCTATCAGAAAGATGGGGACAGACTTTTTAGCAGGTCCTGATGTGACAGAACAAGAGGTGATGGTTTTAAACTAAAAGAGAGAGATTCAGACTGAAGAGAAGGAAGCAAGTTTTGATGCTGAGGGTGGTGAGACCCTGCCCCAGGTTTCCCATCCCTGGAACCATTGCAGGTGAGGTTGGCTGGGGCCCTGAGCAACCTGCTCTGGTTGCAGCTGTCCCTGCTACTTGAAGGGGGGTTGGACTGGATGACCTTTAAAGGTCCTTTCCCACCCAAACCATTCCATGATTCTGTGAAATCCCCTTTCATGTCAGATCTGCTTTGCTCTTAAGCAGAACTGCCATACTGGTTTCCCTCTGGAGTGGAAGAGTTAATGGCCACAGCCAGCAGTGTGGCCTTCCCTTCATAACGATAAGTGTCTTAACATCACCTTCCTTTTGTGGGAAGTTTCAGTTGGGTCTCCTGTCAGAAAGCATTAAAGTCCTCAGATGGGTGGAACTGGCATTCTCTGCAGGAAGGTCCTGCTGTCTCTGTGGCGCCGAGGTACTTCTGCTGGCTGCGTGGGTCCAGACACTCTCACCCTAGCTAATCATGATGAGTGACAGCACTTTCTCATTGTCTTTTCCCACATTATGTGGTGGGGAAGTGGTGAGAGTATATGATAATGGTCTGGAAGCATCCCTGTGTGTATATTAATTGTATTACCCAGTTTGGGTCGTGTTGATTATTGCGTGAAAAGCAGCTGTGACTGGAAAAAACTCTTAATTAGCTGAAATTACTTGAAAATCTGATGAGCTGAATTCAGCACTGATTATAAGAAGTAGCTTTTTATGACGTCAGTTCACTGACAACGCAGGTAGCTTCCATTGTGCCATCACTATGCAGTCAGATGTTCTGTTGCAGTTACCGATGCATTCTGAGCAGAGGTGTTCCCGTGTGCCGTGTATAAACTTCTCATCGTCTATAGCTGAGGAAATAAAGTAATAGCTGTGGAAATAATTCTCTTAACGTAGGTGTAATTGTGGTTCAGTAGTTAGCAGCAGAACCAACAGGCAATCTCCATCGTCCAGCAACAGGAAGGACTTGTCGTCACAGTCTGCACTGCACTGGTGTGGCCCCACCTTAAGTGCTGTGCACAGTTTTGGGTGCCTCAGTTTAAGGACATGAGACTATTCAGAGGAGGGCGACCAAGATGGTGAAAGATCTTAAGAGTAAGACTTATGAGGAGCAGCTGAGGTCAGTTGGTGTGTCCAGTTTGGAGAAGGCTGAGTGGTGACCTCATTGCTGAGGGTTGACCTCATGACAGTCTACAACTTCCTTGAGGCGGGCAGCAGAGAAGGAGGTGCTGATCTCCTCTCTCCGGTGACCAGAGGCAGGACACAAGGAAATGGTTTGTTGGCAGTGGGACGATTCATAATTGATTTCAGTGCTGGAACTGCAGTATTCCAACATATCTGAGTTATCCTTCTAATGTCAAGACCCAAGTACTCATTAAGGGGATGTAAGCCTAACACTTTCCTGCAGAGGATCCCTTTGCTTTATTTTTTCAGAATATTTTTCATTGATAGCTACCCTGAGAACTTACATTTTTTACCAGAAGACTTAGCCTTTCAATCCTTCTCTCCAGATGTTTTTTCTTTGTGCCTTTTCAATGGGGCTTTTGTCCACATTCATCTTGTAAGCTCTTTGCTTGTGCAGCTTCTTGTGTTTCTTCAGCATCTTGCATTGCAGCTTCTCAGTGGACAGCGTTGCCTGTTATCAGCTCTTCTACTAATTCTAATTCATTTACTCTTGTTTTGTAGAAAAATGTTGTCGCATCAGGTGTTTCCATAGTACTCCTTTGAACATCCAACTGTCAGTCCATTGTGCTACCTCTTGCTGCTCGCACAGCAGGCAAGTTTGAGTTTTGCAGCACCTCACCTAGTAGAAGAAAGCCGTCTAAGTCAAGACTCCAGGCTTTTAGTGTGAAATTGTTTTCATTTTTTCTAATTAGAATTTCTCACGTAGCAACAGACGTCCAATGCCTCTCACTGTTGCACCTCCAGGAGAGTCTGGCTCTGGCTTCTCTGTACCCTGCCCTTGGGAAGCTGAAAACAGCAGCAGCATCCCCCTGCCGCCAAGCCAGCCTACTTCTCTCAGCTGCTCTATGTGTTATGTCTTCCAGGTCCCTCAGCGCCTCAAAAGGGCTTTACTGGCCTTGAGACTGGGGACAGAAAGCTGAAGCCGGTGCCTTTTCATGAGTGCCTGGTGGAGCCTGTTTCTCCATCTGTTAACTGCAGCCCTGCCCTCCACCATGGCCACCCTGTGTTTGCACAGGGCACCAAGCTTACTGAGGTTCTTTTTTGCCTGTCGGTAGTAAAGATATTAAACAGTGTTGGCCCTGGTATTGATCTCTGAGGGATGCTGCTGGTGATCAGCCACTGTTGGACTTGGATGTTCACAGCGCTTCCAGCACAGCAATCTAACTGGAAGTGGCTAATACTGTCTGGTGACTAAGAGTTGTGGTATTAATTAACATTTATATTATTTCATTTTAGAAATATTAGGATTCTCAGACAGCCTGAAACACATTTTTAAAGTGTCACCCTTTTACAGAGAGACAGGCTTAATCCTCTCTTGGAGTACCCCAGTTTAACTTGAATGAAACCCATATAATTAACACGTGGGCAAAACCTAAGTGATGGTAAGACCCAGACATTTCCCCCTGGCAAGTGAGCTACCCTGTAGCTTTTAGGTTGCTACTGTGAGACTTGTTTTCCTCGTTACCAGTGTGCACTCTGGGTGAGGAGCTGAGAGCAGGAGTTCTGGATCCTGGCATATATACAAAATCTTAACAGCCAGAACCTGTTCGAGGGAAGAAGGGTGAGAATATTTTATATTACTTCCCTCAAATCGCTGGTAACTGTTTCTCCTTATAATGCAGCCAGGGTGTAAGCCTTTAATATGAGACTACATCCAAGTGAGATTGATTTTTCCTGTGGTGTAAGACCTCTGGCAGTACCCTGCCTGCGACTCGAGCTGGTGTAACAACCTGGTAGGGGTGACAAAATTAATGCAAATTGAACAATTTTCCATATATCGGCAAGATCTCATCTAGTAAATGGGAGCGCTTACAAAATAGGCCCTGCTGTTCCAGTTTCTAGTGAGCATTTCTGAATGATGAAATAAATTAATTCCCAGCAGTGCCTGTAGCATTTCGTAGTCTCAGGAAGGCCTCAAGAGAAAAGCCCTTGAGCGGTATCCATTGCTCTAGTTGCCTGTCTTTAGGTCAAATACATTACTGTCTGCATAAGTTCATATGCTTCTTTTACTCCGAGTCCATTTTCAGATGTGTTCCTGCAAAGCTGGGGACCGAGCGATCGTTTGTCTTTAATGAGATTATATCTGCTTCGTGCACATGTTTATAAGCCTTTTCATTTCACAACTCGACGTATAAAGTTCAGGCTAATACATAACTGATTTTAGCGCTTAGCTGCCAGCAGGGAAACGAGCTGCTCTGCAGATGTACCAGTGTACGTCAAGAGAGGAGAGAAACTTGGCATGAAGAGAGGGCAAAAACAATTGACAGTGCAGGAAATGGTTCACATAGTCATTCATGGCTTTACTGGTGGGAACCAACCGCTGTCACCTCTCAGAGACCTGATGTGTCTATCAGAGCTGAGGTAGGGTCTTTCTAAAGATCCCTTGATGAGGCAATTAAAGCCGAGCAAGCTGGTGAGGATACCAAGGGCCTGCCTTTATGTGGACTGCTATAAATACTGAAAAAGTCCGTTCTGAGGAGCTAAACTAAAAGAAGCAAAGAAACCTCCAAGACAGATGGTCCAAAGGAGGACCGGGGAAGTGTTGCCAGGAGCAGAGAGCCTCTGGCAAGGAATCCCAGTTGGCAAAAAGTTGGTTTTAATGTGCTGTCGTGTGTTCGGAAGTCTGTTAGAGATGATCTGGAGAAGGGACTGAATGAGCAATGTTGGTTTAGGCTGCTTGGGGCTAAAAAGAGTAGCCGCTCAATACCCGTGGCATCTGATGTTCACGCCGTGTGGCAGTGTGATTAGTGCTGGCTTAGTACAAGCCAAGTGGGGAGACGTCACCCAACAGTTGTTCATTTGGTGGTGGATTTGAATGCAATTGTGCCTGAAGTTGCAGCGAGGCACAATGATGCATGGGTGGCTGTGAAGTTGGTTAACGTATTATTGGTGTCTGTTGTCTGACTACACATATACGCTACCAGTCTGAGATGAGAACAGCAGTCCGTAGGCTTCACACAGGAAGGAAAGCAGCCATCCAAACTCAGAGAAAACTGAAAATCTCATGCAGCCAAACAGAAAGCTGTTTGCTGCTTACAAAAGCATTTTGGAGATCTGATCAATGCTTATCAATCTCTCAAGGGTGGGAAACAAGAGGATGGGATTGGATTCCTTCCAGTGGTGCCCAGCAACAGGACAATGGGCAACAGGCACAAACTGGAACCCAGGAGGTTCCATCTGAAAATGAGGAAAAAAAACTTCTTTCCGGTTGTGGAGTCTCCTTCTCTGGAGAGATTCCAGAATCACCTGGATAATGTGATCCTGGGCTCCCTGCTCTGGGAGACCCTGCTGGACCAGGGGGGTTGGATGAGATGATCTCCAGAGGTCCCTTCCAACCCCTACCATGCTGGGATTCTGTGATATACTAAGCAGTCACTGAGTCCTATCTTGAAAATTACAGGTGGATGTTTGCTTTGGTCTTTAAAGATTAATTTTTTTGCCCCTAAGACCTCTTTCTTGACTGAATTTCTTATTCCTCCAAGTCTGTTTTGTGCTGAACAAACAAAACGAAATAACTTTTCATTCTTACAGAAGTGCGTAACGTAACATGCCTTCCCCAAACAGCTGCCAGTGCCTCTTTATGAGTGTGCGCAGAGACCTAGGCTGGGTGTTGGTGCGAGTCTACTGCTCTTCATTAGATGAAGGGCAACAAAGGTGGTGAAGGGTCTGGAGCACAAGTCTTGCGAGGAGCGGCTGAGGGACCTGGGGTTGTTCAGCCTGGAGAAAAGGAGGCTCAGGTGAGACCACCTCACTTGACAACTCCCTGAGAGGAGATTGGAGCCAGGTGGGGTCAGTCTCTGCTCCCAAGGAAAAGTGATAAGATGAGAGGAAATGGCCCCGAGTGGCACCAGAGGGGAGGTTTTGGTTGGATGTGAGGAGCAATGTTTTCCCCGCAAGGGTTGTCAAGTCCTGATCCAGGCTGCCCAGGGCAGTGGTGGAGTCCCCATCCCTGGAGGGGTTTCAAAGCTGTGGAGATGCGGTGCTGAGGGACAGGGTTTAGTGGTGACCTGGCAGTGCTGGGTTAATGGTTGGACGTGATGATCTTGAAGGTCTTTTCCAAACAAAACAATTCTATGATTCTATCCAACCCCAGGGTGACAAGCTGAAGTATGTTGGTCTTGAAATACAGGTCAGCCTATCGTCAGGAAAAGGGAAACTTGTTCTGTTTTAAAACTTCTCTTTCAATCACTGATACTGTGAGAGTTAGGTCTTAGAATCATAGAATCAGTGAATTTTCTTCTTCTAGTGTGAAAAACAGTATTTTTTTTTAAAAACCTTCACTTTAAATTTTTTGCCTTTTCATAGGTATGTTCAAAAACTTTGCTCCTGAACATTTTGTGTAGTGAAAGTCAGGGATGCTGATGTTCTTGTCCGTGATGGGTTGTTGCTGATCTAGAACCGCTCATCACCATCGCTGCCTGCTCGCAGGGGAGTGCAGCCTCCATCTGTGTCACTGTGAAGGTCACAGCTAGGCCCTAGTTTGAGAAAAATAAGCCTTGTGGTAGCCCGTATGTGGAGTGCATTCAGAAATGCACATTTTTTGTTCTTTGAGGCAGTGGTGGAGAAGAAGCTTTCACTGTTCTCAACTCATCAGTGAAAGATTTGCATCTGGGGCAGAGGAGCCTAGAGGCAGATCTGAAGGGCTGCAGAGATCTGACTCAGTGGCCATGCCCCTCAGGCCTGCCACAGTCTAGCAGGTAACCTCATGCCAGGTTTTGACTCCTAGCAGCAAAGCTTTAATACAAAAATGTCTGGATTTAGCCCAGCATAGTAATACATGCTGAGGTGGTTTAGCTTTTAAGCCCAGAAGGTGCCATGATAGCCTTGACCATGTGTAGGCACCGTGTCCTGCGCACTCCTCCAGTCCTGGTGTTTCCATACAGCCTGTGTCCTCTGGGCATGGGGTGGCTCCCAAGTCCCATCCTCACCCTTCAATCTCCTGGCCTCTCACCCTGCTTTTTGTGTCAGTTTGTCCTATCCTTAAAAGTGACAGACAATGCAAATCAGCTATTCAAAACTGATACAGTGCTGTGGTGAAAGCTGCTGGGTGCCTGACATCCCTTCCCCGTGTTGTGAGCTTTTCAGTAAGAGAGTAGCCCACAAGTGCCCCAAGCAGATCTTTGCATGAAGGTCCCATCAAAGCCCAAAAGAGCCAAGTCAGCAAGACTGTGAAATCCACTATTACTTTTTTTTTTTTTTTTTTTTTAATTAACAGGTAAAGCTGATTCCCTACCTGTTATTAACCAATCAGGAAACAAGAACCATAGTATAAAATACCTGCTCTAAAAATACATCACTGGATAAATTCATTTCTCTTAACATTTAACCAGAAAAAAACTACTGCTGTTCATTTGCTGAACAAATTACTGCTCAGCTTTAACCTTATTTAGGTATCTTGAAAGTCTAATCAGTGTTTTTCCCTTTTCTGTACTTTCAACGTTAAAACACTTAATATTTTTAGGATTTGGCAGTGAGCAGGCAGCAGGAGCCACGCTGCTTTATGAAAACAATTATTTCTCCATCTCTTATTTTGATTCAACCAAGTGCATAGATGGCATTGGCTTTGCTCCTGTAGAAAATAAACCTTAGCTAGAATACACACACTGGAAATTTGGTTTGTACCCTTAACTATGATTGACAACATCTTGTGGACAAGGGGTGCTACAAATAAAGTTGTGTTTTCCTCTGATGTGTTTAACTCTGTTCTCTACAATGCTCATAGCTAGTGTGTTCTTTGGAAGTGATCTCATTCAAGCAGACTTACTTGTAATACTGAAACTCTGTTAGGTTTTAGGTATACAGTGTTGCAAAGTGTTGAAAAGTTCTATTTTCCCTGTAATGCAGCTACTCTTAAAAATATCCAAACACCTAATGCTGCTCATTAAGAGATTCTGCATCTCTTAGCTTTTAAATGGCTCAGTACTTCCTATACTCATTTCTACATCATTTATCTGTGAGATTTTATTCGCTGACATCCCTCAGAACAACTATCTTCTCGTACTCCTTGCTCATCGCTTGAATGAGCCAAAGCACCTCTGTTCCAGTTCTGTAGCTGGTCTTGCTCTGAAACCTGTACAGACGGGTTTTTGCGGCTCTTTCAGAAATGCTGTGGTAGCGTCATGTTGGAGTGTAGAGTATCTCACGACAGCAAGAATGTACCAAAAGGCAAGTATTGGTTTTTAGATCGTTCGCTTCAGTTGGGACTGCAGTTTCTACCTGGTTTGAGTGGGAATTGTCTTCGTATCACAAGTACAGTGACAAAAAGATTCACCATCTGTAAAACAGGCCTGTAAAAGTGGAGCATCTTTGTGCCAAGGGAAGGCTGAGAGCCCTGGGGCTCTTTAGCTGGAGAAGACTGGGAGGGGATCTGATCAGTGCTGATCAATAGCTAAAGGGCTGGGGGCAAGAGGATGGGGCCAGCCAGCAGTGCTTAGCAACAGGTCAAGGGGCATCAGGCCCAAGCTGGAACCCAGGAGGTTCCATATGAAAATGAGGAAAATCTTCTTTCCTGTCAGGGTGTCAGAGCCTGGCCCAGGCTGCCCGGAGAAGTTTTGGTGTCTCCTTCTCTGGAGAGATTCCAAACCTGCCTGGATAATGAGATCCTGGACAACCTGCTTTGGGTGATGCTGCTTTAGTGGGAGGGTTGGATGAGATGATCTCCAGAGATCCCTTCCAGCCCCTACCATGCTGGGATTGTGTGAAATCAAGTACAAGGATCCCATTTTGTTGTACACCATCATTTGAGGTAGTACCTTTTTCAGCTTCTTTCTGTCCTATTCTGCGTTTTGCATGTAGTGAAACACTTTTAGGACATGCAGAGGCACAAACAGCTGCTCTGATTTTGCCATTCTGTGCCTCGGTTAACAGTGGGATTTTCACAGTGCTTTTAAAAAACACCTTACTTAAAAATAGTTGACTGAGGCATTCATTGACCCTCGTTTCAAAAATTTAGGTCTTGGTGTATAACTGGATCATGGAGGGAAAATAGACCAGAAGGTTTGGCAAAACTTACAAGTCTAATTCTTCAGAGAGTTTGATGCATGCAGGTAACACATGAGACTCCAAAACTTAAGGATTTGATTAAACTGCGATGTCTGTTTTGTTGTTGTTTCACAAATTCTGTGCCTTTCTTGCTGAACCAGGTTCTTGGTGTACTTTGTGATAGTGAATAAATTGGCACTGTGCTTTATAAAGAAACTTTCACCTTTGGGCAAAGTTGAACAGAGAGCACTTATTCTGAAAGTGTTTTACTGGCAGGCTTTCCACAGCGTAGCTATAGTAGCTGTCAGAAGTTCAAGGAAAGCTTTTCAGCACTGTTTTTTTTTCCTGATTACCGTGTTTGAATTGAAGTCAGATTCTTGCATTTCAAGTGCTTCATCTTGAATGTCACAGTTTCAGCGTTTTGGAAGAAGAGTAAACAAATGTGGTGCTTTGTCATGAGCCTAACGCTTCAAAATGAGTAAGCTGGAAACAAGTTCACAACAAGTAAATTGGAAGAAGTGTCTGTTCTGGGCAGGAGTCTCCACTGCCCTCGTCACGAGCCTGTAGGTGCTATGCAGATAAAGATTTGCTCCTTTTCATCCCATCAGAGCCTCGTGGGGAGCTGCTTCTATTTTGCAAAAGATGAGCTAAATCACATTATCCATCTATTTTTCACTTGTTGTTTTGCTCTATTTTCCTCAGTAGTTAATTGTTTAAAAAGTGATGTTAAATGACACACATCTACAGCGGAGCTCAGAACCAGTACACTTTTACTCATTCGAGTGGTCCCAGTTCTGTATTGTCAGCCAGGCTGGTGAAGCTTAGTAAGACAGGGGCCACGTACACCCTTTATTTCAGATCAGGAGGCTTTCGATATGCACGTAGCTGAGGGGAGCTATGACTGTGAGCCAGTTTGTACCATAAGATCACATGCAATTAAATAATGGATGTGACGTGGATATAATGTGCTCTTTCCCCAAAATGATCCAGTACCATTCATATTGCTTATTGTTTTCTGTCTGAAGAAATATTTTCTTTTATGGACACCACGAAGATGGAGTCAAACTGTGTGAAGGCAACAGACATAAAGAAAAATAAGTTGATATGTTATGCAGAACTTCTCTGGTAGAACCAAGTCTCTTCTTGGTTTGTTTTAGATACTCTTCTGCAAACTGGAGGCGTTTCCACTACCAGATCAGTCTCTGGGTGACTATTAAGTAGAGATGATGAGTGTCTCTAAGACCACAAGCGTGGAATCATAGAATCATCTAGGTTTGTAAAGACCTTCAAGATCATGAAGTCCAACCATTAACTCTACTGTACGTGTCCACTGATAAACCATGTCCCTAAGCACCATATTTACATGACTTCTAAACATGGCCAGGGATGGTGACTCAACAACTTCCCTGGCCAGTCTGTTTCAGGCCTTTACTATACTGTCAGTTAAAAAGATTCTTCCTGATGCCCAATCTGGTGCCTCCCCTGGCACAACTTGAAGCCATTTCCTGTTGTCCTAAAACTGGACATGAGACTGAATGAAACCAGTATCTTCTCAACTCTACCTAGAGTCTTTTGAGTATTTTTCTTGCGGGAAGGAAGGGCTGTAATCCAGAATAGTCTCCAGTTATCCATCAGATATGTTTTACTTCGCCTACTGTATTTCTGACTAAAGAATCGACAGGTGAATGAAGCTCTGGAGGCTTTTCCAAATTTTGGGGGTATGTTGTTGTGTCTTTGATTGATTGATTGATTGATTTTCTAAGTAGCAGGCTCCAGGAAAGTTCTGGCATGTCTTGTGATTTTATTCAGGATATAATTTTCTGGGGTTTGAGATCTGGCTGCACTGAAAAGTACTTTTTCCAGCTGTGGAAACAACTAGCACTGTAAAAGAAAATATGTTTGAGCTGGGGAAGGGTGCTGTAAAAAGGTGGATAATGAACCAGAAGTCTTGACAGTATTGCTCACTGGAGCCAACAGGAGCAGGTTGCAGCTCGAGAACCATGTGGCGAGCAGGGTGTTGAAGAGCTCACCTGAAGCTGAGTCAGACTGGCCTGCTGATTTGGCTGAAAATTAACTGTTTAATCATTTTAAGTTATTTTTCAGCTGAATTGACTGTCCTGATTCTCAGTGGAGCTGTAAGATTACAGGTAGCAAGAAAAGGGAGCATGCCCCTACTTGGCAGCAGGGTGATGTTTTGGATCAGTTGAAGCAAACCAGGAAATTGCACTTCAAATTCTATGGGATTCTTAGGTTTGAGCACCATCATCCTCCAAACTGATGCCTGTTGAAGGCCAAGTTGGCATCTTTTTCCTCATTTGCAGGCATGATATCGTAAGATCTCCTGTGGTTTTCTATTAAGAATCTGTTTTCCCTCATATGTCATATAGCATTTTTGGTAGATCTGGATGCTTTTTATCTCCTCCATTACTGTTTTGTAATGCCTTCTTAACTGCAAATGTATGAACAGAAGAGTAGAAGAACTCATGTGATATATTCAGCTCACTGTCAAAAGTGTTCTGAACACATTGGATGTGCAGGCTCTGAAAACCTTCTGTGATCGTCCAGCGCAGCTGCTTAATTTTTTCCGTACCAATTCTTTTTCTGAGCTTATCACACATAAAATGGATTATTGTTTTTTAGGAGCTAATAATAGTTTTTGCTCTGATCATTTCTTGCAGTGGAAATCTTGAACTTTGAGAGTCAGAAATGTGCAAATGTAAATAAATGTAAGGTTGGATTTCCTACAAAAGTTCTGGATTTAGAGCTTTTTGTTCATGCAGTGAACAGAAGTATTGGCCTTGAAGAGATAATGACTGCTAAGGCTTTTTAATAATGTTAACTTTCTACTAGGTTGAAGGGGTTTGCTATTAATAGAAAGCGGTCACTTGCTGGTGACAAACCAAGGTCAGATCTGGAAGGGAAAATCTGAAGGCTAAAGAAAAAGATCATGTATGCTGCTTAACTTGGGATGATTTGCTGGTGGATTGACATAGCTTTATGAATTAATTCAGTGAGGTTGCTGTTTGGTTGTTGTTGTCACTTTGATTTTTGCTGCCTGCCAATGCTTGTTAAGAATTTGGTATTTGTTGCGTTGCTTTCCTGTCAAGCTGTGCACGCCGGGTTGGTAATACACCACTCCAGATTGCCAAACACTAAATTAAGACCAAACGCACACGATACTGTTTTGTCAAAAGTTAAAACCAGAAGCTGTCCCTGAATATCTCTCAGTTTGTGAATCAATAAGCTGAGATCCTTCATCTTTCAGAATGAGGCCTTCTAAATGGTGATGCCTGCATAACTTTCTGCCAAAAATCACTCCCCAGATGCGCTTTGTCACTGGAAGTGGAGCTGATAGTTGATTTTGCTCTCAGTGACTGTGTAGTGTCATGCAAGCAGCTTTGAGATGTCAGAGGAGCAGTGCTCACAGGGAACATAGACTCACAGTTGGTAGTCCAAAGAAAGTAGATTTGAACTTCTCTGACTCACAGCTGAGAGAATATGGCCCAAGGCTTCCGCTGTTGACACAGCACATTAAAATGACCAGGAAACTTGCTCTTGATGCAGTCCTCTGCAGTAAGAGAGTCCCAGAAACATGTCTAAGTTGTTTTGACAAAAAAAGAAAGAGCTGGAGCTCAGGAGGTTCTCCTGCACGTGGTACATACATCAGACTTTCACATTAAATCACCAAGTTTGAACAGATGCCATGGAGGTAAACAGCCGGTGTAGAGGTATCAGCGTTAGCACACAGGTAGTGCTGACATCTCTCTGCAGTCGCTAGTTTTGTATACTGAAAGCTTGAATGGAAACTGAGCAGCTGCAGGAAGATGATGGCATAGACTATCTACCGGAACAGTCATTGTGTTAAAAATGTAAGTTCTTGCTGTCTTTGTCACCCTTCATCTTTTCATCTTGTCATCACATACTCCTGTCCGTTTCCATGCTTCTGTTCTCGTTCTCATTGAACCCTCCATGAACTAATTGAATTTACTAGTTCAGATAAAGCAACCAATAGAGGATTAGTCGTGTTCAGCTATGGAGTTTGGGTTAGCTCACAGGAGATCCTGGTGGGCACCAGAGTTGCCATGCAGGACTAACTGGTATCACCCTGAGAGATTGAAGGAAGCAGGGTTGGAAGCCTGGAGAGGAGCCTTTTGGCTGTGGAGATCCTTTGGATCAGGTCAGCTGCTCATACACCACCTCCCTGACTTCTGACCACCTTTCCTACGGAAGCCATAGTGCAGTCTTCTTTATCAGATTGTTCCATCTTTGCCTGCTTACCTCTTGATTTTGTTCATTTACATCTTAATCCTGAAGGCAACAGATCTTTATGCTAGGCAGGTGGGTTAAATTAGTTGCATAAAGGAGTTGACTTGAAGCTCAAATACTTTATGCCTGTTGAGGGACTTGATGGAGGAATTTTAAAGCTATAAAAGAAAGTAAGTTTTGTGAGTTTCCGTGGTAGTATTTCACTAGTTTTAAAGTACTCTTAGCAACCTTCATTCTTAGAAGTTTCCTTGCCTTATGCTTACAATTTATGTGCCTGAATAAACTGGAATAGGTCTAAAATTAAAGCATGATTTGCACTGGATTTTCAAATAACATTGTTTAAAGTACAGATTTAAATTTTGGACATAATTATAAATATGTCATAATATGAGTGGGGAGAAAACCTCTGAACAGACAGACTGGAATTGAATGAACATAACTTACCTTTTAAAATTACACTACATAGGAGAATGTCTTATGTGATGGACTGTTGAAATGTCTTGCAGGTGGATTCACCAATGAACTTGAGGAACCCACATGATTTGGTAATACTAATGAGACAAGAAACAACAGTTAACTACCTCAAAGAACTGGAGGTAAAGCATAACATTAAGTACTAAAAAAATTCTGAAAACGCAGATGTTTTTTCACAGGCTTTTTAGTGGTAGACTTCAATGGGGAACAGAAGTTGTAACTGGCATAATTCTGCTACAGTGAAAGGATGAAGAATTTTTCATATCTCCAGAGTTTTGTGTCTCAAGTTTGCTCAGCTGGTTATCATTGTCCCTAGTTGCATCACTCCCTGTTGTTATCCATAAATCCTAACAGTTCTAAGTAAAGCCATTTAGGTACTGGATTCTGTTGCTGTTGACTATATTCTAGAAGAATACAGAGCAGGTGACCTCTTGTGTTTCTTTAAAAAGGGGTCTGAGAACACCCTTCTGAACTTCCAACTAATAAAGTTTAAACATAATACAGGCTGGGCAAGCAAACAGCTCCCAGCCTTTCTTCTGGCCATGCACTCCTTTCTCTTGAGCCAGCTTTGGTGTTGTCAAATTAGCATAATTACCAAACTGGGAAGTTAGTTGAGCACCAGAGGTGACTTCAGGTGAATAGGAGAAAAGGAAGGGAAGAAACAAAGCAGGAGCGCCCCTTGTGTGACTGTATTCAGCCAGGCTTCCTCATCGAGGTATACTCATTTTTGTGGTATTAGACACTTTATCTGTGCATGGAACAATAGTTGTGAGCTTTTCAGGACAGGGGCTGTGGGTTCAGAACTTACTAATGTACAGTTTGTGGCATGCAAATGACTTTGAGCAGAAGTTCTTTACTGTAAGATCTTGCACAAGTTGCTGCTACTGTTTATATCTCAAGTACTGAGTAGTAGTGTGTAATTATGTATGGCTTTAATTAAAATGACAATTTTCTTCTCATTGCACGTACACAATTCTTTACAATATTTAATAGGTTTTCAATTTGCAGATCTAGGTGACAATGAAATGCAACTTACTGTGCTGGGACAGATCATTGGTCCAGTCACTGCTTACAGTAATTGTTACCTATGAACTTTATGGGGCAAAAGGTAGCTCCCAAGGCTCGTCATAAGCTGATCTATTAAAATATCAGTTTTAATTCTTGTACTAGCCTGTGAACTCAGTTGTACTTAGCACGCTGAATGGTTAAAAAGTTAACTTTGATTGCAATCTCTAATATTATTTCCATTAAGTCTTACAGTAGAAGAAAAGACTCCAAATATGGAAAAGTTGACATACTGTTAACAATTATTTCTTTGTTTTCTGAATTTGGAACACTATTAGCCCTCTTTTTAGGTACAGCAAGAGAAATAATGGCTTGTTCAAGCCATATTTTCTCTAGGGAAAGTATTTATATTCCATCGAAACAAAAAAAAAAAGTCTTATAGATATTAGAAAATACAGGGAAATATTCCCAAAATTTCAAGAGTGTGTTTTAGGTTGTCTTCAAATGGACTTTGTTTTAAGGAAAAAGTTGGAACTGTTCAAGTCCTAGCAGCTATAGAGTTTGCTTTCATCAGTATACATTCTTCTGGTTTCTTTTTTTCTTTCTTCCTACAGAAACAGTTAGTTGCTCAGAAGATTCATATAGAGGAAAATGAGGACAGAGACACAGGGCTGGAACAAAGGCATAATAAAGAGGACCCAGACTGCATTAAAGCAAAGGTGCCCTTGGGGGACCTAGATCTATACGATGGCACATACATCACCTTAGAGAGCAAAGATATCCGGTAATAAGATGCTTTATATTTTAAGATTTTTCCTGAATTAAAAAAAAAAAAAATCAGCAAAACCTCTGAATGCAATTAAAAAGAAAAATACTATCCCTGACTTTTCCTCAGATGACAGTTATTTTGTGTTAGCGCAGAATAAAATTGAGACCACCTCTGCTGCTAATTATGAAGGGGTACAACACAGAAATGCCATCTCCGCCAAACTGTGTCAGCCCTACCCTCCAACTTCTCCATTCCTTTCCAAGGCTCCCAGTCAGTATTCTGTACTGGTGTGACCTAACGTGAATTAAAACTGCAGTGCATTCTGTAGAAGGGGGTTGGATTTGCTTGAGTCTGCTTTGGGTGTTTTAAGCTAGATCCACTTCTTGTAGTGGGAACTGTCTTAAATTTGAGGGAAATTCTGTTGGTTCCCAAGCCATTGAACAGTCTACTCATATTTCTTCCACTGTGTTCAGCAAGTACGGATGCGTGTGGACAATCTGCTCATTGGCAATTCATCTTCAGGACTGACTGTTGGGGGTTTTTTTATATAGTTTGTTGGGGTTTTCTTATATAAATCAGACAAGTACTTGAAGTGGGAAAAGAATAATTTTATCCTCCGATACCTTCATTTGGGCTTCTCAGTAATACTTGGGGTTTGTTAGTGTGTTTCAGTTGAAGAGTCTTCTAATCTGCATGCGTTGCCATTTCCCTGCAGATCATTAATCATAGTAGTGATCCACTTGCTAGGCTGGCACTGATACATTCTGGAGCCTACCCAAAAGTTGATGTTTTCTGTAAAGCAGACAGAAATTTATGCACTTTATCCTATAGTGATGACATCCTGATACAACCTGAATCTCAGAGGACATCAGAAATGGTCTAATGTGCCCAGACACAGGATTTTTCTAACGGTCAAATCAGAATATTCTGTCTGTCAACTGCAATACTGTCTCTTAAAAAATTCAGCAGTGGTATGATCTGGAGTCTGCTGTGTTATGTTGTTATGTCCTCAGCCCTGAAGACTATATAGACACAAAGTCACCAGTGCCTCCAGACCTGCAGCAGCCAGACTGTACAAAAGTTCTAGATCTTCCATACAGTAT
Organism: Ceryle rudis; assembly: GCA_033439905.1. Lineage (NCBI taxonomy): Eukaryota > Metazoa > Chordata > Aves > Coraciiformes > Cerylidae > Ceryle > Ceryle rudis. The sequence goes on along the minus strand of JAAGNO010016989.1, from coordinate 44,083 downwards.
TCATGCTTTCCAGCACTTACGGGTAAGCAAACAAATGCAAGTGTGGGGTTTTTTTCCCACCCATCAGGAAGAGAAATAGAAAACCCTTAATGGCAGTTCTCATTTGAGTTTTGAGAGCTATTGTAATCTTTCAAGACTGTTTCAGACTTTAATCTAAACCACAGTTGTGCCGCAAGTAAAGTACCTGCTTATAAGAGGACAGTTCCATCAGATACATAGCCCCAGTTTCTCCTTTGTTACTGTTTGCCTTACTTTAGAGGGCATTTTCAGGGAAAACACAGATTTCATTAGTAGAATGGTGGCTTTCATTAGAAATCCTAACTTGTGAATCATTTCAGCTGAAATTTGGAGAGTGCTGAGCAGGGTTGTTAAACTGTATGAAGATTCAGGGTCAGAAAATTGTAGGCTTGTTGGTGGCTCCTAACATACTTGACTGTTGCTTTGGTATCTGAATGCCAAGCCCTAACCCAGGATGAGATAATTGTTCTTTACTAGTACAAAGTTCATCTGCTTAAGAAAGGTTAAAGTGGAAGTGTGGTGCAAAAATTGTTTTGTCAGTGGGTTTATATGAGCAAATTTTCTAATGCAGATGCAGCTTTAGTGCTTAGATCTTGATTTTTATTTTATTCCAAGTCTTTAAAAATAACTTTTCATTTACAAATAAGGATTTTCTTACGGACAAAACGGGAACTGAAGATCTTTTAGCTCTGTTCCTAGGTCTGGATGCACTTTTGAAAGGATTACGTTTGTTGTTGGGGAAGGAAGGAAGAGAAGAAGAGATGTAGAGATAACTTTCCTAGTGTGCATGTAACCTGACAAACCTGAGTACAGGGCTTCGGTGCTCATGAGTGAAATCACTAGCTGCCAGGCACCCAGAAATGAATATTTCTCTTATACCATTCACAATCAGAGGCTGCTTCTAGTGTTTACGTGTCTCTAATAATTTATATTATTCATCTGTCAAAGGTGACATTATCCTGTTAGGTCCCTAAGATCTTGATACAGAAGAATGATAGTGCCATGGTCTAGCCAACGTGGTGGTGTTGGGTCATAGGCTGGACTTGTTGATCTCAGAGGTCTTTTCTAGCCTCAATAATTCTGTGATTCTGTGAATGTAAAATAACCACACTGTAAATTCTCCTGGAAGTCATGTTCTTGTTTATGTTTCTCTAATTCTGTGTCAGCAAATACCTATATTCAACTTTTATTTTAGGGTGTCCAAGAAAGAGTTAATCTTTCTGCACCCCTGTTACCTAAAGAAGATCCAATCTTCACATACTTATCACGGAGACTGGGAAGAAGTATAGAGGAAATAGGTCATCGCATTTATGACGGGCTAATGAAGGTATGAAACTGTAATGTTACTGTACGCACAAAAGCAATGCTAGAAAGTTCTCACAAGATTAGATATGCCTGATACGTGCGATCACATCCAGTACTACTTTTGCACGTATATTTTCGGTTTATGTTTCAGTTACAAAAGGCAGACTGAAAACATTTTCTGCTAGGCAAGCAAAGGTAGGAGAAGGCATCAGCAAAGCCACTAAGCAGATCCTTACTGTTATGTTTGATGACTCGTGCATTTGTGTGGTCTAGTGAGCCACATTCATTGCTCTGTCTGGGTAATAAGAGCTCTTAAACAAAATACAGGTATTTAAAGAAAGAAACAATAGTACAGAAATGTGTATGTTTTTATTAAATGCCTTCCTGCAAAATATAGGAACCCTCACTGAGCTCCCACTAAGCTGCTGATGCTTAAACTACCAGCACTTCTTATGTGATTGAATTTTTACCTGTCTGAAAGGCAGAAATTCTGATTCCTTAATACATTTATGTGCTAGTTCATTCTCCCGGAACATTCGTGACTATTGTCAAATGGCAGTTTTCCAGAGGAAAAGGATGGCTTAGAGCAGGTTTGCTGCTCAGCTTTCCATCCCATAGTAATTAAAGCCCTGATAAACCTTTTATTTCATATCTTAGTAGTTAGTACAGTGCATGTATTTCTCTTCACTCCAGAACTCTTCTTCCTGGGTACTCTATAATATGGCTTCTTTTTACTGGCGAATAAAGAATGAGCCGTACCAAGTAGTAGAATGTGCCATGCGTGCCCTTCATTTTTCTTCAAGGTAAGAATGGCTCCGAAAGATTTCTTTGCAGATTCATTTTCTAGATATAGAATCACAGAACCATTTGGCTTGGAGGGGAACCTTAAAGATCATCCAGTTCCAAACCCCCTGCCATGGGCAGGGACACCTCCCACAAGATCAGGCTGCTCAAAGCCTCGTCCATCCTGGTGGTTGGATGCCCCATATCCTGCTTAGTAAACAGGTTTTAGTTTCTAAGACTGAATTCTAAGGAATAATCCATGTTACTTGTTCTTAGTCTTTCTGTGCTATACTAGGTGTATATATAGTTTAGACATTTTTTTTTCGAGCAAGTTACATATTTAATGTGTGACTGACAAACAAGTGTATCCTTACGCACAATTCTTACGCTGTCTGACCTTCTTTCAATGTCTGGTTTTTCTTTTTTTTTTTTCTTCTAGGCAAAATAAAGATATTGCACTGGTAAATTTGGCTAATATTCTGCACCGGGCTCACTTCTCTGCAGATGCAGCTATTGTGGTCCATGCAGCTCTGGATTACAGTGACTTCTTTACCAGCTATTACACTCTGGGAAATATATACGCAGTAAATACTATCTTGATTTTCCAAGACTTGTAGAAAACCAGATGATATTTAATCTTTCTGGCCCAACTCGGAGCGCTTTACTCTTTTAGAGCATATTTTGCACTCCACATGCATTTCACACTTAATGTTTAAGATTCTGTCAAGATATTTTCATCCAAAAGCCTGTCTTTCAGTAAAGGTTTTTATATGCACTTAGAAATAAAACCCAGAGAAATTCTTTTGCAGCTTTGCTTTTTTACAGTGGCTTGAGTTTCAGAAATGGCAGGCTGCTTGTTACCACCAGTTAAAATTTGAGTTAATGATTTCTTTAAAAATGGTGTATTTTTTATTAAATGTTACCAAACAATGGCTAATTCTCTCTCGGTCGTTTCTCAGATGCTTGGAGAGTACAACCACTCAGTCCTGTGTTACGATCATGCTCTACAGGCCAAACCAGGGTTTGAGCAAGCTGTAAAAAGGAAGCACGCTGTTCTATGTCAGCAAAAACTGGAGCAAAAATTGGAAGCTCAACACAGGTAACTAATGAAGCATCCTAGTGGCAATTCGTACAACCTCACTTCTGTTGTTCTGTTGCAGCAATTATTTGCATTCCAAATAGAACAGTGGTTTTCAACATTCTATGTTTATTTGACTATGCAGTAAAATTATTCATACAAATACTTTTAAGAAACCCAAAGTTGAAAATGTATAACACTCTAGGAAAAGCTGATATTTTAAAAAACTGTCAAAGTAAATCTTTTCTACTGTTGAATTTTCAAGATCGCTTCAGCGAACATTAAATGAATTGAAGGAATATCAGAAACAGCATGACCATTACCTCAGGCAACAAGACGTTTTAGACAAGTACAAGCTCATCCAGGAGGAGCAAATCTTGAGGAACATCATTCACGAGACGCAGATGGCAAAAGAAGCTCAATTAGGTACAACTTTTTAGAGTTCGTGCTCATTATAGCAATGAACTGCACATATTCAGATTAATGTCAGGACATAACTTTCTATATTAAGATGGCCCTGAGTGGCTGTCGTGTTCTGCTTATTAAAACAAGGGATTGCAAAATGTTCATCAACAGAGTTTGAACCTTTCAAAGGTGGAGTTTCCTCTGTGCTGATTAAATAAATAAAGAGGACTGACCCAGTTAGGGGTGGAGGGGTTGACTGTATGCTGCCTTTGCTCCTCAGAAACCTCGGATAGTAGGAAAAAAAAAATTGTATCATGCTTTGCAGGGAACCATCAGATTTGTAGACTGGGCAACCAGCAGCATAGCTTGCACTGCCAGTGGGATCAGCCAGTTCGTTATCACCGTGGAGACATCTTTGAAAATGTGGAATATGTTCAGGTTTGTCTCTAAATTGATACCACTGCTTTAAGTTGCATCCCATTTGCCTCATTAGCAAAATAGTTACATTTTTGTGAGGCTTGACAAAGGGTATGGTAATTATAGTGGAAATCATTTAATGTCTTTACCAGAGAGTGAAGTATTTAATGCTGGTTTATTTTGCTAACAATGCAGGCTGAGATTGACTGTGGATTATAGAAATTTAGAGGTTTTACTGTGTAAGACTTTGTTTTACTTAGAAGAGAAATCTGTTGGAATTATTAAAATGGAAAAACTTTATTGTAGTGCAAAGAATTAGTTTCCTCTGAGTTACCAACCACTTCTATATTGACTCCTTTGCTTTTTCAACCTGCACAGAACAGCCAAGTATTTTTTTCTAGGGAGAACAAGAATCCTCACTTGAGGAGTTTCAGCATTCTCTTGCATAACTAAACTACATTTCAGGCATTTTAGAAGGAGCAAAACATGTTTAATCTTCCAAATTTAGTTTCCTTCAGAGAGGACAGGAAAAAGCATTAGGCAACTAATGTTAATGAAGAGGCAAAAGTTTTCTAAGGAGTTTTCTAATGCACTTGTGGTATATGAAACAAGAATTATTATTTAGCGGAAAGAAAATTCCAACATAACAACTTGAAAGTCTACTTAAAATAATATTGTATCAAAAATTTAACTCTGCAGCCTTAAAATGGATCACAGTTTCTTTTGTTTATTATGCTGCTGTATGACTCAAGCTACGCAACTTTTGTGTTCTCCTTCCAATTTAATCTAGAAAGACTTAGATGACATTTAAAGGTCCCTTCCAACCTAAAACGTTCTATGTTTCTATTATATTTTCCTACTAGAAGGAGCACAAAACTGCCATAAGCAATAAACAAATGGAAGAGCAGAGCTCAGTGGTGGTGTATCTAGTGAGGGCTTTGGAGGCAAAAAAATAAGGTGTTATCCTGGTGTTTTGTGCATTAGCTGGTTGTATATCTTGATGTAGACAGTGCAGCAAGGAAATCTGATAGAGGAAGATTGAGAAGTTTTGGAAGTAAGGTGTATACTGATACTGAAAATCCAGAATGACAGCCACCCAAGCAACACCGCTGCTGTGTTAGAGCTAAGATGATGGGTTTGTTTCTTCTGCAGTGCAGAATGTCTGCTGGAATTTCCCTTTAACTGGTTTAAGAAACAGGAGTCATTATTTTTAATTATGTTATGTTTTCTTCCTGGGTGTTCTCCCTATTATAATAATTTCAAATTATTAAAATTATAATAATCATAAATTCAGATTATCGAGATAATTTTGCAAGCCATGAGTTTTAGTAACTCTGACTTGAACTAGAGCTGTGCAGTCTAGATAAGTAGATTTTGTTGTGGTCTATTAGAAATGTTTGCTTAGTACTTTTTAGGGGTTGTTTGTGGGGTTTTTTGGTTTGGGGGTTTTTTTAGGGTTTTGTTTGTTTTTTGTTTTGTTTTTTTGCTTTTATTGTTTTCATTGTTGACTTACAACACGAATGTTACTTTTCTGTGGTGTTAGTCAATCAGTTTTCTCCTTTTTTTCTCTACTACCCAAATTTCAGCTCATCAGTGAGGGAGGCTTAGCTACATAAATGGTGGGAGAAAAAATAATGTGCAGAAATTCAGCCAGTAACCTACCATCTCTTTTCTTTATTGAATAACTGGGTTTTGTATTGTTTCTAGTTTGGTGAAGACTCTTCAACTTCTAGTATGACCTCTGTGAATTTGGATCTTCATGCAAACCAAAGCGACCACAGCCAGTCCTTGCAGTCTTCTCCTGTTGCTCGCTCTGTCGTTACAGTGTGGAGTGTAGAACCCAACAGAGTGAGTGAAGGGAATAAGCTTTGCCATTCCAAACAGGAGCTGTGAAAGAGCGAAGCTTGACCTTGTTTATCTGAAACTTCTTAGCGTTTGGGATGCAGTTTTGATGTGTGGCAGCACTGGAGAACGTAGCATACTAAATTTTTTTAACATATAAGTATCTCTGTAGGTTCTCTGTACCTGTTTCCCATCATTTGAGACACTACTGCAGTGCAGAGGGGGTTGTTCTTAGCTAACCTGGTAAATAAACATCTGCTGCAAATGAAGCAGTACAACTGAATAAGGATTAAAAACTGGATTGTTGATATCCCAAGAAAGATGGAAAAACAATAGCTTTAAAGATCTCTGCTCTTTTTTTTTTCCTCCAGACTATTCCTTATGTTCTTAGGAGCTTATTAACTAGAACATTAAAAACGTTGCAAAAATAATCAAAAATCACTGCTTTCCCCCTTAGGACAAACAGCATATACTTTGGCCCCAGCGATCAGAGTGCATGAAATCTTTCCCCAAAATTCCTGATCCAGAAGAACTGCCAACTTACTTTCTGCCTCCAGAAAATAGGGGATTCAGGCAAGTGGAGATTTTTAAAGATTACATTTGTCGGGTTTTCACACTAACGTCTTAATGGGTATTAGCTTTCCAGAGAGGATGGATGCAGTTAGTAATTAACAGCATAGATGTGTTCACATCTTTTCTCTGGCCCTTCCACCTCGTGACGGTGTTTTCCTTTATTGTCATCTTTGCTGTATCTGTAACAGTCACATCCAATTTCATGGTGCTTCTTCCCAAGGTGAATACGTGGAGTATCTACAGTATTATTGAAAGAACAAGGATTTAAGCACAAGTCTGAATGTCTGTAGAACATGTTTTAAAATAATAATGATAAAAGACCTTGAAAGGGAGAGAACGAGGTGTCTGTTTAATAAATACAATTAGCTGTTGGACATCACATACATCCTCTAGCTTTAGTTATGATAGCGGAAAATTGTGAAGAACAGAAAAGATTTTAAAATGATTAGGAATGGGAAGCCCTGGCTCGTTCCTTTGAGACAGAGGTAGAAAAGCAGCTTGGTCGTTGAACAGTCAATAGTATTTGTTATTATGTAGGCTATAATAAACATGTCTAGGTTGCAGTAGCAGTTACAATTGCTACTCTAATTAGAACGTGGCAATTAGAATTTCCTAATATCCTACTCATTTATGTTATAATAGCAATAGTAAGAAAGCTTTCTTCTCCTAGTCAGTATAATTCTAGTATTGAGCATGTAATAAAGCAAAGGTTCCCATCCATAAATGTCCTGAAGCTTCCTTTGGAAAAAAGCTTAGGATGTTCTTCCCAAATTATTTGGCTACCTCTTGATGTTTCTGAAATCAAACTTTACTTTAAAAAACTTCAGCATTTACTTTTTCACTTACCTATTTAGTCCTAAACTTCATACAATCCATATTAGCATTTTATGAGAACCTCATGTGGCTTTACTGCTTTGTCCACTATTTATAGCTATTTTCTGCTTATGAATTGAAAGTAAACACCTTATTTCTTACTGACTTTTCAAGGGGAAAGGGTGGTCCTTGAAGTCTCCTGGTTTGCAGCTGATGTCTCGTGGCAGTCCACAGCCTGAGGCTTGTCAGTTGATACATAGCCGATTCCTATGTTCACGTATCAGTGACGTGCAGCGCATGCTATTAATTTCTCTTGGTTCTCCTTATTTCTAGAGTCCACCCAATCCTGGGTACCCCGAGAGAAGCTGTCAGGCATGGAGAAACCCAGTCACCTGACTGTTCGTCCATTACTGATGCTCGTAACAATGAATCTCTAAACATACTGGTTAAGGAACTAGACAATAACTTACATTTGAAATTCAAGATGCCAGATGATCAAGCAAGACAAGTAAGAAATTTTCCTGTTGTTTCTCTTCTGTTTGAATTTTCTCCTCTTTATTGCCTTAAAAAGCTTACTCAGAACATGAAAGATCCTGATATTTAAAAGAATACTTGATATCATAAGCCAATTGGTACTCCCAAAAAAAGGGGAGCAAGTATTTTCTAATAAGGCTGGAGAAAGGGAGAACTTGTCACTGAGCGTGAGATTTGTCTGACTTCTTTCAAATGCTGACCAAAAGCACCCAGAATAGGAAATTTAATTTACTATTTGAAATCACTGCTTTCTTTTAAAACTTCTAAATAACTTGACACAATTCATCTTCTTGGGGTTTCCAATGACTACTGTATTTTTTCCAAGTTGTTCATTTTAGGCAGAGACTAGTCCTTTATTCTGCTTCCCAGGGACTGGCGGCTTTAATCGTTACGTGTTCACATCATCTGTTTAGAACAATTTATTGATTTTTGTTTTCACACACATACACCTCCCCCCCCCCGCCTTTTACTAAGGCCAAGATTTAGGGAAGTAAGGCTTGAATGACCACGTAGATACATACTGTAAAATTTATGTTGTTGTTTAAAAATATCATTTAAATCTTTGTTTTCCAGGTTTTGCATTCTCGTATTGACAATCAGACTATTACACAGGCGAAGATAGGAGCGTTTCTGGATCATGCCATGAAAAAGGTATGTCCAAAACTGTAGCGTAAGTTAAATCCAGAATTCCTATTTGAGGTTCATTTCTGTGCATCTAAAGAAATCCATCAGTGATATGCAAGAAATGCTCTTTTTTGCTGCTTGTAACTGAGAAGAAACTAACTTAAAAATCCATGTTTACAGGCAAACCACAACCATATAGAAAGTACCCATTTAATTTAGGGTAGTGTGGCCTAAAGAAGCCTGTACTTACTTGTTTTTGTTGTAAGTGCAGGACACAGAGCAGTAAGATGTTCGCTAATCTTGGCAGATGTTTGTTGAACTGAGAGAAATAACTTGGAACTACTCCTCCATCTTTCACCCCTCCCTGCATTCCTGCTTTTTGCTCTTCTTCCTCCTCCCCACTCCCCCTATAAAGAAACCAACCCTCTGTCAATCTTCTGTCAGGATAATTAGCACTCTGGGGCAAAGGATGTGCATCTGTCGAACACCCTGTGGAACGCCACCTCCATCTTGCGTGGGGCCTTTGAGAGTCATCATGAGTCAAATGACGGGAAGCATTGAGATAGAGGTTGACTCCTTTTGAGCGTGCCAAGCTGTTATTTCTCAAATTAACTCTCTTGTACAAGTTGTGTCAAGGCGGTGTATGTGTGTGTTGTTTCTAGTCTAATCAGGCCCACTTACCATGTGCATCTGTCTTACCCAGAAGAAAAACTAACAGCAGGAGTTGATTCCAGTTATTACTCTGTTCAGAACAGTCCTGTACATCTCTAACAGTCTTACTGTTGCTACATGTAGGTATTTGGGGTTTAACTGCAGTATTCTATTGCTTTCACGCTAAAAGTCTGAACTTCTTGGTCACTTAGATGCTGGTGTTAAGAATGCTGTTGTCATTCCTGTTCTGCTAATGATCACCATTCTAGGGGAGGAGTGCCACAGTTGGTGTCTTTGTACCGGGAAAGACAAAGTGCTACTAAGGGGCTGAGGATTTAGTTGAAGAAAGGTCACTGAGACCTGTGTACTAAGTGTAATTCAGTGAGTTCAGCATGAATAACATGCCAGTAACATTATGTATGTGCACTGCAAAATAGGTGTGATAAATACTTTTACCATTATAGACTAGGTCAGGTACTCTGAACAAAGAGCTAATAAATCCTATTGACATCTTCCAGTTCGTCTTGAACCGTAGGTGGAACCCTCCCGTGTGAGGTTGTTTTGAAAATCTGGAAGAAAATCTTTGTACTGAGTAACTTTTTCAACACAGTATTACTGTAATGCTGGTTATATTGCATTAATGCAATACTGCTGTGAAGATCCTTATCTGCTTGGCTTCTTTTACGCTGGCTGCGTGTTTCCTACTCATGCACACACTTGGGCTTCAGGCGTGTAGGTTGGATAGGCGACTGATTTCAGTTGTTGTTTTAAACCTTTAACTCTGTCAAATTGGGCAATACTGAAAGTATTAAAAACTAAAATGTAAGTGTTTTTAAGCCGTTTCAAACTGCTCCATCTGAGAGTGGATGTTTAACGTAGCTTTGTCCACCTGTCAGGATTTTAAAGCTTTGCTATTTCTCCTCTAGGGTAAGTGTTTGTTTTTTCTGTTGTAGGTGAACGAGGAGGAAGGAATGTTCAAGGTGTATTTGACACTTCCCCCACTCTTCCACCTGCCCTCCCTTGTTGCTTGCTATTTTACAATCTAATGCCTGTCACTCATCAGCTTTTCTAAAGAGATAACTAAATCTAAGAAAAACCAACTCTGAAACCTTAAATTGACAGGAAATCTTGATGTTGCATGGAGAACCTGGAAGCAAATCTAACTACAATTTAAGAGCTTCCTGGCCTTCAAACTGTAATATTTCTACATAGATCTGTATTGATGTAATTTGAAGACTGAATTGGCTCACAAATGTTGCTTCCTGAAGCAGGTTAACCATTATCACCTGTATACTTTAAGGGATTTTTGTGGTCATGAACAGAGTGTGAGCAACAGCTGCTACTGAATTGCAGTTCAGACTGTTAATGGTGTTAATTAGAGTAGACTGATTAATCTGGTAGCCATCTGGACAAGGAGTAATTTGTATCTAGTTAATAAGGTAGTGTGTGCAAGGTGAGTTTTATTTGGGTCTTACCAAAGAGCAGGCAACAAATTCTGTCTTCTGTGGCCCCTCTTTGAGGGTGTTTTGTATCCTTTTCCCTGACTCTCCTATAGCCAGAAGATCCCCTATGGCTTGTGCTCAATGAAGCTGGATTATACTGGCGTGCAATTGGAAATGGCACCTTTGCTATCACCTGTTTGCAAAAAGCATTTAATTTGGCTCCACACGAGTATCAAGACATCCCTCTGGTCAATCTTGCTAACCTCTTGATTCATTATGGTCTGCATTTGGATGCCAGCAAGCTCCTGCTGAAGGCTTTGGCCATCAATGCCTCTGAGGTAAGATGATGGATTTTGGCCAATGGTGTCTTTTCCTTCATTAGTTTCTAAATACATGTTACTTGCTCTTACTAACCTGTGCATGCAGGTGAATTTCCAGCTTGGGATTCACAGCAGATGTTAATTTTCATTTAAACTCTTGAACACACTGGGTCTTGATGCTGATCACTGAGAATCCGAACAGCTAGAGCAAAAGTTTTTCTAAAATAGATGGCACTTTTTGCCTTCCAACACCTGTATTATCAGCCATGGCTCCAAGGAATTTAATCCTGGTGTTTTGGCAACATTTTCATCGAAAACAGAGATCTGTACTGCTGTCAGCATTGTATACTGATTTAAAAAAAAAAAAAAAAAACCTTAAAGTAGCACATCTGTCACCAAGATCTTTGGCTGTATAAACGTTTTTCTGTACCACTTGATTTTTTACCTGCACTGTTTTCTTTGTCCCTAGAGTTCATCTATATACTTGAAGGAAAAGCTCTGTTCTGGTTGTTTGGTGACTTTACTTTCAACCATATGTTCAAAACAGGGGTTTTTTTGTATTTCTTAATTATAAACATTTTGTAGGTTCTCGAGTAGAAAATTTCTGTATAAAGTGTTTAAACTACTGGACTCGCCAGAACAATTGTGAAAGGGAATCAGGGGGGATGGATGACACCTTTTCTCTAGCAAATCACTTTGGGTTTATTTTTGAGATGCTTCAGTAAGAAGCTCGAGTGACTTTTTCCTGGGCTTCTACCTCTGTAGTTAGATAAACAGAACTTAAACCTGACAGGCCACCAGTCATCCAGCACATTAAAAAGCTCAAACCAGAATAAGATTTTTCAAAGTAGCATTCAGGAACAATTCTGCAATTGTTGGAAAGAAATCTAGCCCATTTGGGTGGCAGGGCAGAGTGCAAAAAGGAACTACAGAAAGAATGATGCTTGAATGATGTGCCTTGAGAAGAACAAAGTGCAGCCTGGAGAGGAAGGAGCCTGGGGATCCTTAGGACTGTGTTGTGTGAGTAGGGTTTTTCCTCAAAAACACCGGAACACCGGCATGTCCTACCTCATTACAACAATGCCAGCTCCAATTTTTTTTTTTCAGACATTCTTAGCCTTCTAATACCTATTGTATCAGAAATTCTGGCAGGAGAATTTGTACTTGAATAGTATTTCCTGGAATATAACAGAAAGTAAATACAAATTAAAATGAATTGCAGCTACAGGGAGCGAAGTATGTGCTGTATGAGCAAAATCCTTTTTTAAAAAATATTCTTATTCTGAATGGTGTTTAGTAATATAAGCCAAGATGAGTTTGAGATATCTTAAGCTACTGATCAGTCTCCACATTTTCAGATGATGAATGTAAAATTATACCAGTGGAAAAAAAGGACCGCTAAATTACAAAGGTGTAGTCATTATTCTAGCATTATATTAGTTAATTGCAGCAAATTACTTTGTGGAAGTGAAAGACTTTCCAGTCAACAAACAAAATGTAATGTTCTACTATGTGCCCGTATTAAAGTGCTAATTACATTCTACCCAGTGAAGAAGGTGTTTATGATTTGTACTTGTAAAAAACAACAATTATATTTTAGCGAGACAAGCCAAAAGCAGTGGACAAAACTATTAAGTTCTATTAAGAATTGAAAGTAAACATAAATACATATCCCTAAGTCAGTGTAACATTGGTGTTTTCAGTAACCCGGTTCTACTCAAGTAAATCTTGCACACTGCTGGCAAATTAAATGCATCTGTCCTGCTAGAACACTAGTAATGTTTTTACAGTTTTTGCTGACTTTTAATTATTCTACAATGTCTTCAAGCATTTCAGGTTGGGGTTTTTTCTGTTCTGCACAGTAAGCATTAGTTTTATGATGGTTTTTAAGTATTTAATGCTTCATTTCAGCTTGTGTTGTATTTAACAGCTGGTTTTCATGGTGGGAAGATGGAATCTCAAACACAGCCTTATGTCAAAACAGCTTTCGTTTAGCACCAAGGCATCAAGCTGTTAGCTCTCCATTCTAAGAATAAGCAGCCCCTATTTAAGAAGTTTTCTAAATTCTTTCCAGCCAAATTTGGGAGGGAGTGGATCAACAGGGATTTTTCCTAGTTGGCTTCAATTTTAAACAGTAAATATGCAGGGATATGTTGCTTTTCTCTTTGCAGCCCCTGACTTTTTTGAGCCTAGGGAACGCCTATCTGGCTCTGAACAACATCAGCGGAGCTCTGCAGGCCTTCAGACACGCACTGGATCTGACGACCAAGTGCCCAGAGTGTGAAAGCAGCCTGAAGATGATCCGCTGTTTGCAGTTTTACCCTTTTCTGTACAACATCACCTCCTCTGCGTGCAGTGGTAAGCAACTGCTAAAAGATGGACCGAAAGGGAGACAGTGTCTGTTTGCATTGGGTGTTGCACCTGAAATTCATGATTACTCTACTTTTTTCCCAAGGATCTATTTGCTTTATCTCCCAGTAAGTACCAAGGTTGAGGCACTGGTTTTAATGGAAAAGGTACAGTCCATTAAGAAGTGCTTGAGGATGACCTCTTAAATATCTAGAGGGCTGACACTCAGTGCAAATTACTTTCTGAGTGTGTTAGTAATACTTTAACCACTTCCCTGCTATCTCTTGCTGGTCAATGAAGAGGAATGCTGGACTGAGTATTTATGGAAGTGCACAGCTACTACTGCTAAGCTACTCAACAGCCCCTCTGTACCTCCCTTCAAATTTTACAGTCAGGTGGATATGCTTTCTTGAAGCTGAAGAATTTGGTTGAAAAACAGTTTAGTTTTAAATACAGAATCACACAGAATTTCCTAGACTGGGAAAGACCTTTAAGATCATCTAGTCCAGTCATTAACCTGACACTGAGAAGACCTTGACTAAATCATATCCATCAGCACTACATCTGTGTGACTCTTCAATACCTCCAGGGATGGGGACTCAACCACTTCCCTGGGCAAGCCATTCCAGTGCCTGATAACCCATTCAGCAAAGAAACTCTTCCCCATATTGAATCTGAACTTCCCTTGGTGCAACTTAAGGAGAACAGACCGACCCCCACCTGAGGTCTCCCCTGAACCTTCTTTTCTCCAAACAACCCCAGCGCTCTCAGCCGCTCCTCATAAGACCTGTGTCATAGGCCCTTCAACAGCTTTGTTGCCCTTCTTTGGAAACGTTCTAGTGCCTCATTGTCCTTCTTGTAATGAGGGGCCCAAAACTGAACGGAGTACTGGAGATGTGGCCTCCCCAGTGCTGAGTACAGGGGTAGAATCACTTCCCTGGTCCTACTGGCCACACCATTCCTGATCCAGGCCAGGATGCCATTGGCCTTCTTGGTCACCTGGGCACACTGCTGGCTTGTGTTCAGCCGTCTGTCAATCAATACCCCCAGGTCCCTCTCTGCTGAGCAGCTTTCCATCCACACCTCCCCAAGCCTGTAGCGCTGCTGGGGGTTGTTGCAGCCAAAGTGCACAACTGGCATTTGGGATTGTTGAAATTCATACCCCTGTCCTTGGCCCATCAATCTAGTCTTTTGGAGATGGATTCTTTCATTTCAGTGAATCCCACTGTTTCAAGTATTTTGTCTGTACTTGCATATAGCTAATATGCTGCTCATGAAAAATCTTGCAGGACATGTGTGAATACAGACCAGTGGCCATCATATCTCCTGGTACAATATGGATATGTCAACTCTTACAGTGGTTCTTTTCACTGAATCTCTTAAACATCAGATTTCCCGTCTTTTAAAAATCCTGACAGATACCATAAGTGGTCGTGGAACTTGCACATTGCATCGCAAGAAACACTTTCACTGTTCTGGAATAAAAAAATAAATTGGTTTTTGTTTACTTTTTATTGAGATCATCTTTAAGAGGAGCTGTAACTCACAAGGTTGAAGTTGTTCCAGTTAAACCTTAATGATAGCCACTCTTACCTTAAAGTTAAGCAGAACATAATTTAGAAGTACATTCACAGAAGTGAGGTGGTAATGAGCAGTGGCTGTATTCGAACCCCAGAGTCAGCTTTTACGTCTTTCTTGTCTTTTGAATGCTATTCTTCCTTTATCTTGTTGGAAGACTTAAAAATACACTCCTAGTTTGGCTGATTCTTGGCAGCTCTTTGCATTGATTCCTGATCCAAAGGGTTCATTTTGAGGTCAGCTATTATGCGTGTGCTGTTTAGTTTGTGTTTCTTGAATGTGAGGAGAAACCCATATCAAAAGTGTTTACAAGAAGTCTTGTCTTTCTGGTTTTTTGCTAGCTCGGCCACAGTTAACAAAGTGAGAGTGAATGTATTTGGGGTCAGGTTTGTTTATTGAGGAATCTGTGAAACTGCTAAATTGAGAGAGACAAATATGCCTTAGCATCTTAATTTGCTCATTAAATTTCTGTATTCCAGTATCTTAAGTATTTTACTTCATATTTTTACTTTTTTTCTGGGACTGTTCCTGTCTTTTTTTTTTTTTTTTTTCATTTCTATTTTCATTTCTATTTCATTTCATTTTCATTTCTATTTCTATTTCCTTTAGGTCATCTTTTGTCTGAGCACAAGAAACCTGAAAGTATGAACCTGACAAGTAGTGTAAATGTTGTTTGGGCATTCTTGTGCAGAGTGTAAAATAAAAATACTGGTTGATTCAACCTTGATGATGATTCATGGTTTCAGTCAAAACTCAGAATTTAGAAGTGGAAAGGTAGATATGCCTGTCTTATTTTCAGAAGGTTTGGGGAAATATTTCTTTTTCCCCCACTGTAAACATCAGCTGACTCAGAGGAACCCTGACAGTCTGTATGAGTGAGGTGAAGTCTCCAAAACCAGAATTACTTCAAGAATGCATAGCCAGAAGTCACACTTCCCACTTAGAAGTATCCTTAAATCTTGTGAGTCTTCTGTTCATCCTCCAGTCCAAAGAAAACAACTGGAAAGAGATTGTAAGTTTGAATTTGACCTTAAGTTCATAATGCAATAGAATATGTAATTATTTGACCACTATGTAGCACCTAAAAAGTGCAAACTGTATTTAGATGCTAATACTGAACATTAACGGTTGTGCTCACAGCATCTGTTAAAATGTTAATATCATGTAGACTTACAAGATACATAAAGCAACATAATCTGCTCTTGTTTGGCTCCATGACAGACTGGAAGACACATTTTGATGACAGGATGTAAACAGAAGGCAACTTTCACGTGCTTTTCTGAATGGGGCTTCAGGTGTAGAAGTGATGCAGCACATTTGTCAATACATGGATCAAGATGTGTGCTTGACAATCCCAGTATCACTGGGCTGTTACCTCAGGAGATTGTCACAGATTTTAAGAAGCCTGTGCCTTGGGTCATAGGCCTACATGGTAGTGGTGGTTTTACTTCACCTGTCAAAAGCTTCTGTTCAGGAGGACTTGAACTAACTAGTGAGACATGGAGTTCCTTGCTCTGCTGCTGTGAGTCGTCGGCAGAATCCAGCAAATGGTCAATGGGAGTTGTGTGCTGGCACGGGTAGGAATCTAAATTTGCAGTCTGATATTTGATTAGAGTACATGCCTGGTGTATGTTTCAAATAGGTGAAATATGAATTTCCTCAAACATGTTGGGACACTGGCTGTTAGCACAGGACTTCGGAAGTGTGATAGACTAATGCAGATTTGTTGGACGCTTGATTATAGGCTTCTTTCTCTACTGCTGCCTGATACTTTTATTTTTCCCTAACTTACCTCTTTTCTAGATAGAAGGTTATATTTCAAACCCAGGTCACTTCATGCATGTGAGAAGAGGAATTAAAAACCTCAGACCGATACTTTTCTATTTGACTTCCTATATTAAAGTTTATGTAAAGGTTTAGTTTCGTTGTAAAAGGATTTCTACAACTTTGAAGGTTTTGGGGGAGGTTTTTTGAAGTAGAGGCAGTGTGAGTACATCGTGAATGTATGTGCACGCCATCAAGACATCTCTGAGTACTTTTATGTGTTGTGTGTGTGAAAGCACTGCGTGCTTCCTTCCTTGTTGACTTAGTTCTGTCGTGTACAGCAGCAATAGCTTAATGATCTGCTTTAAGCGTGGTTTTAGTGCCCTCTTGTGGCATAAGCACCCTGTACCACATGAAACTAAAAGTCTTGGGTTAGTTCATCTACTTCCTCTTAAAATAAAACATGGGGAAAAGGTATTTGATCTTCCAAGTGTGTGGATTTTCCTTTGTCCCCCAGCACTGAAATTCTTATGAAGTTAATAAGCTTAGACCTTTAAGCAAATTGACCTGAAGAGGAGAGGCTGACCTGAAAGGAGAATCTTTGCTTGAAACTCTTTTAATAGGAAGTTTATGGACAGATTGAATAACTTGCTTAAATCAACATCACAGTTTAAGCTTCTGACTCCTGACAGCTGCAGTCACTTCGAGTTCCCTATAGCAATTTCAGATGCACAAACACTAAGCAAAAACATCACATGTTTTCTTTACAGTAGTGTGTTAAAACATAGTGACGTGAATTAATTTGCATTTTTACTGCACCTTTCACTTACTGATGCCCTACAAGCTTTGACTGACCTGATAGTCCCAGCAAGGGGCTACTAAATTTTGTTTCCATTAGGTCCTTTTAGACATTTTTGTCATGGTAGGATTTTAGTTTCCTCCTCAAGCTGCTGTATCTTTTTCCTTCAAGGAATGCTCATCGCTTTGCATTAATATGTGGAAAGAGGGGATGTTTACTCTTGGGGCAAAGGGTGTTGAGCTTAGCTCAGAATTTAATCTGGTTTTAGTTGAAAGAAAAGCCCAGAACCTATATCAATCATATGGGATTCTGAACTGAATGCTACTTTATGTTTAAAATTCAGCAGTTTTGTTCTTTGACTTGTGGGTCATGTAAAGTCCTGAGTGCTCCCAAGCCTCATTTGGACTACCACAAATATTAGTACTCTTATTTTTCTGATTATATTAATAAAAGGCATAAGATCTGTGACCATTCATTTCTCTGCTGCTTTCACACTCTCTTCATTGCCTTACGGGAAAGTTCATCTGTATAAATGCAATAGTCAACCCTGGTAGGGTTTTTAAACAAGCAGAATTCTGGAAGCACGCTGACAGCTTGGCAGAGCTCTCAGAAACACATCATGGCAAATGTTTGCATTGTCATTTAACAGTAGCATAGGGAGAGTGGGGTTTGTCTTCATCCGTAGCAGTTCTAAAACAATTTGAAGTTAAATACTCAGTCACTTATTTCTACTCACATGATCTCTTGCTCACCCTGCAAGTTCCACCTGGGATCAGAAAACCAGGCTGGATTCTTTCTTCCTCAAGCATCTCTTGACAGCGAAGATCACACATCCATAAAGAAATGATAGAGTGTCAGTTCATCTGAAAAATCTGTTGGTAGTGCCCAAGTGGGATCTAGGTCACTGTATTTGGGCTCTGGCGTTTAAGTTGTACTTGTGCAGAATCAAAACACCTTGCTGAATGCCGGCAGGTGGGAGATCCAGAGAACAAGGACTGATTTTTGTCCTGCTGGAGAGAGACATCCCATATGATGGTTGTGTTGGGAAATGTCAGAGATGCTTCTGACTGGGAGATCCTGAAGAAATCTTATGCGAAAATGTGCTCTGTGGGAATAACATGACCCAATTATTCTTTCTAGTTTTGTGCTACCATTTCTGCACCGCTAGCCCAGTGAGGGAAGCAGCATTTCATACCATCTCCTGTTGCCACAGTAATCATGGCATTCCTAGAAGATAGTTGACCAGATGTAGGCTTTTTGATATTTTTTACTATTTTATTTGGTTCCTGCTGTATAAAATCAGCTCTTGCACTGAAAAGTCTTTTGTCAGGCATTCTCTGGTGTGGCTGGAGGAAGTTGAAAGTGAAGGATCTCACCCTGATAGTGCCATGCCAAGATCACTTTGAAAGCACTCTTTCCAAACTCAGTGTATTTTCCTTCTGAAAACTATGCCAAGATCTGTAGATTGAGGTTCTTAAGTTTAAAAGTCAAAGAATGCAGTACTATTTTATACATGGCATTTTTAGCTACACCTGTATCCAAAGGCTCTACAGGTCATGCACTTTGCTTCTGAGCTCCTGCTTGCTGGAAAGCTGTTAGCCATCTTAAAGGTGTCTGTAACCAGCAAAGGGTGCTGCCTTAAGGATATCTCAGTTGCCCACCTCTTTTGTGTTTGCTAAACATGCTCGTGGGTGAATTTGATCTGCAGCTCTTTTTGTTCTAACATTAGGCAAATTCTTTACATCGCGCAAAGTCTGCTTTGCTAGCTTACGTACTTACTCTGCTTATTTACGCATGGCAGCAGACCTAACAACTGGTCCCACCAGTCATCGCTCTCGCTCTGTGTGGCACATCTGCGATATTTAGCATTCTGTATTCATTTTGTCTTCTCCCAGGATCTGAAGGCCACAGGTTGGCATAGAGGAAGAAGAAAGTGGTGGCCTCATCTGCAGGAGTAACAGAGGCCACAGAGTAAGGGGATAGCATGGTAGAAGGGAATTTAAAATTGCAGGAGAGTTCAGTGAGAGTTTACCGATGCAAAACTATTAATACATGAAGGAAAAGCAGTACAGTATTCAGCTATAAACAGCATGACATTTCCCATTTTTATCTGCCTTTATAGTGCAAATGATTCTTCATGATGTGTTACCTGGGTCATCCTTCAGTTACTGCAGCATAACTACGTGCTCATGTAGAAGGAGGAGGATCATCAGGGGTTACAGAGGAAGGGAAAACATTTTCTTCCAAAAAATTTTTTCAAAACGTGGTACTTTCAGTTAACAGACTTATTAACATTTCTCTGCAGTGTTTTTGGTGCTTTTTTTTGTGCTACAAATGTGGAGAAAATGAGACATACTTGCTACTGTCTGTGTCTTGAAGGTGCCAGAGCCTGGCCCAGGCTGCCCAGAGAGGTTGTGGAGTCTCCTTCTCTGGAGAGGTTCCAAACCTGCCTGGACAATGTGATCCTGGGCAGGTTGGACGAGATGATCTTCAGAGGTCCCTCCCAACCGTCATCATGTTGGGATTCTGTGATTGTTCATCTCCTTTTAGGAATCTGCTTTTTCCTCTTTGCACTTAGGTGCTAAAAATTCTTACTGAACCTGGCTAGTGTACCTAGAGCTGGACTTTTTCAAACAATTGAACAACTGTATAACTTCAACAGCCTTTTTAGGAGGAATATTAATTCCCCAGCCTGTGTCTCCAAGAAGCTGTAGTTAGAGGAGCAACTTCATAGTAAAGCTGTACAGACTAAAATAGTGAGTTGGTTAAATCATGTTTGGAAGAGAAAGAACATGTCCACACATGATAGAACTGGCAAGGTGTAGTTTGGTGTCACTAACAACTGGCCAAGGCCTTGAAGACTGTATTCGCTTGGCTTAAACCTGAGAACTTGTAACGTGGTGCTGTGTGGCCTCCACCTGTAATGAGTCCTGTGGAGATTGTCTCAAAGCAGGATGCGATGACATGTGCTCAGATGAAAGTAAGCACTGCACACTGAGCGATGGAGTGCCAGGCACTTTACTACCCTTCATCTGTCTACTTTAGGGATTTCTTTTTGCCTTTTAGGGTTGGTTATCTGGTTCATGGTAGTTTCTGTTGTGCTCTGACTGTCCTCAAAGCTTTAAATCTATCATCTGTTCTGGCTACTAGTGACTGAAACTAGGACAATTGAAAGTTTCCCTAGAGGAGGAAGTTGATGCTTCTTCAGTGCAGCTGTTTTGGGTAGAAGAGATACTCTTCCAAAAAGTCCTCGTCTTTCTGCAACCACTGTTCTATAGCTTTGTCCTATTCTGGCCCTGTGAGGAGAGTATTTTCCTGCTGAATACTAAACTGAGGTGGTTGGCAGTATTCTTGTCAAACTTAACCTCTTGAAGGTATTCCTTACCTGGACTCAAGACTAATGCAGTTCTTGTTCAACACTCCTTCAAAACCAGGATCCTGGGGTTTTTTTCACAGCTTATTTACAGCAACAACTCTGCTTCTTCACGGAGTTGTGTAAAATGTGGCCTATCAAACTGCTAAGCACTTAAAAGCTCTGTTAGATTAATTAGTAAGAGACATACCTACCTGAGCAGTTAACATAATGTTTTGCTATTTCAATGTGTTGGTGTCTCTGCTTCGCTGTCCAGCTAGGAGGAAGACTGCATGTGTATTTATCCCAAACAGTTCTAGAAATAGTCATGGATTGAGTCTGACTATTAATCTGCTCTTGATGAACAGCATAACCTAGTGAAGAGAGAAACATAAATACAGCCTATCAAGAATAGCTTCTTAAAATAAAAAATAAGAAATCAGGTGCCTGTGGAATACTGCTTAAATTCCAGTAAGTAGTGGAAACAGAGCAGAGTGGTAGTCAAGACACACATGTAAAGCTGTTACTTCGTTTTATAATGTAAGCCCGTGTGTTGAGAGACGTGGAAAGAACAGTAACTCAGCAGGGTTAGTTAGCTGGTGTAGAGTTCAGCTACGTGATGCCATTGCTTGTGAGTGGGTTACTCTTGTAGTTAAGTTTGAAAGGGACTTTTGCAGGTGCTGCAGGATCTAACGTTTAGCCTAAGAAGAGGTATGTGGCTTATGATGGAGGGAGGATGAGAAAGAGAGCTAAACAAACGCAGGTCACCGTTGCCTTTGCTCATGCTGTTGATTGTTAAACTAAGAATTTCCATTACTTCATTAGAAACAGATTTCAGAAGTATGTTGTGTGCAGGGAACTAATTAGTCATTCAATATTCAGACATTATACTGTGATCTACTGTGAATGAGTGTTCATTGTTGAGGAATTAATAAGTAACTATTTTCTTATCTGACAGTAAAAAAAAAAAGATATCTGTCACATAGGAGAAGTCACTGAGGACAAGCCTTTGTCTTCAGAATTTAGATGTGCTTGTTTCTCTTGCTTTCTCTCACCAAAACAACAACAAAATAAGCTGGTTTTGAGGCACAGGCTGAAATTCAGCCTGGAGTGCTACTTACCTTCCTACTTTATAGGCAGGACCAGGGTCCCCTGAAAGCGACATTTTTTAGTCTCTTTTATCCACTGACAGGGTTGGAGGGTTTAAATTTATATGTCTAGGTGTTTCTATGTTTGGGGCCCTATTCCCAGGCATCATAGAGCAGGTTACTGCTTCTAGATGTGCGTCATAAAAAAAACAAGCTCCTGTTGTAGTGGGCGGTGAGGAAGTCGGAGAGTGAAGGCTTTAGGTAGTGAACCTCTTTGATTTCCCCCCTCCCTGTTTTTAACTATGGAATAGGTGTTAGGGGGGAGGGTTGACGTTTTCTTCTCCATAAAGTAGCTTGCTAAAATCTTCAAGACGTTTTGTGTGCACATCCCTTCTGAAACTCCATTGTGTTCTAATTTAAATAGGTTTGTCTTTCTCTTGTAATTTTTTTTCCATGTTTTATTTATCACTTCTTTATATTTCATAAGGAAAATTTGTGCATCTGTTCATCAGGGACTGGTGTGTTACGCAAGGGTGAGATATTTCTCTCACTTAATATGAACAAGAAATCTGTTTATGAACTGTTCGCATTTGTATTTTGAAGGTTTTAATCAGAACTGCTGTAATGAGACAAATAGATAATCTTTAAATCTATATCTAAGCCAATTTAGAGACATCCTTTGGCTACAAATCAGATTTAAAAACTATTTTCCTACAAGTGAGAACAGGGTTTTTTTACTATCTAATCGTCTTAATTGAAAACTTGTTGTTGGAATAAATAATAAAAAAGAAAGAACTTTTGTATGCTTCATTTTCTCTGCTTGATTCTAAATTTTGACCACATAAATCATAATCACATTGTTTACTATGCATCAAACCAAAGCTTGTTATGTAGCACACTCTTCTGACTATTCTATTTTGAGCATGCCTCTCATCATCTCTGAAGAAGGGCCACTGACTTCTCATCTAAGGGAGGAGAGGGCAGAGGTAGGAATTTACAAAAATCAACTTTTAAAGTATTTCATATTGCTTTTCATTATTTATTCTCTATACTTACTAGCTTTTATTTTTCCATTAGCCATAGGTCCTCTACTTTGAAAATGTTTATTTTTGTCCTGTAACTTCCAGTTTTGCAAAGGAGAATTTAGATTAAAGGAAAGAAGCTAAAGAAGAAAACACATCAAAAGCTTAGTCTGAATTTTGGGCACTACAGTCACCATTCCCTGACAGATCACATACTGATCTTTAATTTGAAACGCCTGACCAGAGAGAGAATACATGGGTAGTAGATATATTTGGGGGGGGGGGGGGGTTGGGATTTATCCAGCCTGTTCAAATGGGAAAAAGGGGCTTTGTCAGGTTCAGGGAGAGCAAGACTGGCCGCATCTGGGTGGGCTGGTCAGCTTTTCAAGTCTGCAGCAAGGCTCTGAACAATTTTCTGCATCTGCAGGTGTAGGTTGCCCATCTGCTTTGTGTCTTTCCTGGGTGCCGTCGTGCATAGTGAGTATGTAGCAGGACTTCTGTATGTCTGTCTCTTCAGTTAAATATAGACCTGTCAGATGTTCCCAGGTCAGTATTGCATAGCCAGGTAATTGTAAGAAAGAGCTTTTACTTTTCTTCTTCCTTTGCCTTCCTGCTCTATTTGTCACTTTATTGATCATTTTTACACTACAAATAAACTGAGAACTCTTTAGTCATGGGGTTTTTTTTACACTTGCGTGTATGTGTGGAAAGCACCAGATTCTTTCTGGCATTGCGTCTGGAGCACAGGGCTGTCTTGCATTTCAGCAGTTACAGCTTGCGACCTTTCTGTAATGGTTTCGGTGACAATCCTGGTCAGTGGTTTGCAATTTCTGCTTTCAAAGCTCAGTCATGGGATTCATTTTGAAGTGTAAGTATGTATTTTTTCAGGAAAACAGTAAGAAAGGGAATGAATTTTACAGTAGAACCTTAACAGAACCATGCTAATGTATAGTTAAAGCGAGCCAGAGCAGCAATAGCTGCTAACACTGGGTCCCTTTTCTAGATACTGCCCATCCTATTGCTTTTAAAAATCATCTTGAAATAACCAGCATGAATTTTTTTCCCTTTAACAAATGTTGTGCAATCGATTACCTGTTTGTATGTGATCGCCATAAAATGGTTGCTGTAAATGGCTCACACAAGATCTTTAGGAAGCTCATGTTCATCTTGAAGCATCAAGGTAATTTGGGTTTACAGCATGTTAATCACTAGGGGTGGAGTTGCTGTGAAAGTCAAAGCTCATGTTTTGTATGTTGTCCAAAGGATGGTCTCTCAAACAGCACTTCCCCAGAACCCTACCCTGGCTTGTTAGTGTCATATTGTGGTGAAGCCACTGTGGTGCAGTAAGTCAGATGGTTCTTCAGATGCTAGTTTGGCCCACATTTTGATGGCTGAGATGACAATAGCTTTAGATGCACAAAAGGGTTCTGGTTCAAGAAGGTGGTTAGTATTAGATGGGATGGATGATGTGGCAAATCTTTCCTAGATATGAGGAAAAATCTAGTCTCCAAAATGGTTGTTCAGGCCTGGCCCAGGCTGCCTAGGGCAGTGGTGGTGTCCCCATCCATGGAGGGGTTTCAAAGCCATGGAGCTGAGGGACGTGGTTTAGTGGTGACCTGGCAGTGCTGGGTTAATGGTTGGACTTGATGATCTCAAAGGTCTTTTCCAACAGAACAGTTCTATGATTCTATATTTTCTGTATTTAAGACGTGTGTTGTGCTACTGCTGTACAAGTGCTGCATTCACACTGGCACCAAAATTTGCAAATTAGAACAATTTGAGAAATAGAAACCTTTCATATATAGTACCGTGTTCAGCTTTTCACCTCCGAGATCTCAATGCTCCGTTTAGTTTCTATTTGCTTTCTCTATCCAATGGACTTTCATTATAATTTAGGAACCATACTCTTTTTTTTTTTTTTTTCCTCCCAATTTCTATGCTAACCTGCCCCAATCTGACTATTTATGTGTGTTATTTCCATCATTTAAAGGCCCAGACATTTACTTTGGGCCATCTCTAGCATTTTTGTTTCACTGCCTGGAACATAGCAACCAGGTCTCATAATACACAGGGTAGGACAGACTCTGATCCACCTTCTTCTGAGCTTTCTAACTTTCAGTGTTTCAGTACCACCAGCTTCACGGTACACTTGTCAGAGACCATGAACTTCCACTGTTTTTTTCAACCAGCATTTTTTTTTTCCTCCTGTGATGTCAGACATCTGAAAGCAGCAATAGGAAAAAATTAGGCCACTCAGGTTTCTATATATAGCAGCTCTTAGATCCCAAGAAAGCTAGTACTCTCATCTAGTCTGCTTTTAGCCATCAGTGTTTGTGAATTAATATTAACAGTCGGTCTTAAGGAGAACTTTAAGTGCTATCATGCGGGTTGGTTTTTTTTTTCCTTTCTCTTTGCTATTTCCAGCTTTTTTTTCTCATTTGGGCATTTTTATTTCAATCAAAAATAGTTGTCTGATTTTCGGCCCCTTTGTTTTTTTCTTTATACTAATGACCTTCAGCGAAGGGAATTGTGGTCATCACGTTACTGAGAAGCACCTGACTTGCATCAGAATCAGGCTGGTTTGGTGTCAGGCAGGGAGACAAGTTTCAGCTTTAAGGTTGTGTGCACACCATTTCTCATAAATTAAACATGAGCATCTCCATATGTTGATTTTTGTAATTTTTCTTTTTTAATGAAACCAATTAATTTTTTCATTGACAGCATGGAGGAGGTTGGGAGGGGATTGAAGAAAGAGTCAATGACTGATAAGAGAAGGAAGGGCAGAGTATAACTGTATGGCAGATGTTAGAAGAGTTTGTGACATTAAATTCTTCTGGTTTATATATTTATTCATAAAATAACATCGTTTGACTCCTTTTATATACAGCAGAAAAGGTAGGGCAAGACATAGTTTTCACAAAGGATTGATAAATATAGTTTTATTTGTTTGATTTTGGTGACACCCCTAGAAAATACTGGTCTGTTTTTTCTTCAGGATTACCACCTGAGCATTCACAGATGCCAGAGCAGAGAGCATACAGCAAAAAGCTGTCGTTTCACTTCGCTGAGAAGTGGTGGAATGGGTTACCCTTAACACAAGTGTTACAGCCAGCCTCTTATTCTGCTGGCCTGATAGAAGAGTGAGAGTCAAAAACAGACTTAAGTAACATGGGATCATTTCATGGAGGAGTCGCTGATCTACTTTATTCCCATTCTTCGTGTTTTATGATGCCGGTTGAAAAAATAATGCTTTCCACCTGCATGGAGCAATACAATTGGCATTCATGAATGGGGAAGATACTTAAGAATCTTGCACTTCATTTAAGCTTTCTTTGATTCGCTGTGAGCTTCTTAATTGAGTTGTATATGTTGCTAGCTTCACTCACAAGTGATTGAAATCAAGGAGGGAGGGACTCGAGAACAGCAGCTTTGTACAAGGATGTTTTTCTCTGTGGTGACAGGCTTCCTGTGTGACAACGGGCAGCTGCCTTGGTCCCTCTCTTGGTCCCGTAGCTGTGTAGTGAGGTTCAGGGTCCTAGGTATTTGGTGGAATCTGAGCCTGTAACCTCACCACAGAATTACAAATGTTAAGTTTTCAGCCAATTTTTGGCACAGATTAATACCTGTAGCTTTTTTCTGTATTTAATGAGTTAGTCATACCTACACACTGCCTGTTGCTGGCACAGAGGATCAGGGCCTGGCAATCCCATATTAGTCTGTCTTGGCGCTTTTTCTTTTGCACATAAGCAGGGCGAGCGCTGTGGTATTGAAGTGAAGTTCATATGGCCTGCGACTCCCACATATGGTTCAGTGGCACTTAAAAATATGTCTTGGGCACGCTCGTTGGAGTGGCTCCCAGTACACAATCATTTCCTACCAACTGTGCAACCTTCCCTCAAAAGGTATCTGAATTTTCTTTCATTAGTTCACAGTGTGTACCTAATAACAGTGTTTCCTGTAGCTGTTTCAGATGATCTGCCTTGTTGAGTGGCAAAATCAGCTTTTCATCACTGAATGAAGTCTTTGATACCTTGTGGAATTATTCTGTTGAAACATACATAGAAAGCTAGAAGTCCTCAGTATAGCTTCTGCGCTTGTATCCAGGAGGATTGGCCTTATGGGGTGTATCGGGTTCTTTCTTTCAGGCCACTGTCATGAGAAAAATCCAGACGGCAGTCACAACAAAGAGAAATACTTTGATGACCACCATGAGTCAGTTACAGCAGTGGCAGAAGGATACTCTGAGGAAGGTACAGAAGATCGAGAAGTCCTTATTCAGAGTTCAGCAAGGGATCCCTCCTTCTTGAAACTGGAAAGTAAGTTAGCCTTAGAAAATCAGTGCTCGCAAATGAATTGGTTTCTAAATTTTTCTCAACAGTTGTCTTTCTTCCTCCAAGAAGCTACATTCTCTCACCCTCTGTCTCTAAAGCACTAAGTATCCCTTAAAACTGGTTTCATTCCATTCATTGTTCTTCTTCTCCAAGCCTAACATCAAAATGTATTAAATAAAAAAAATAAATCAAGGTTTAGATGCTTTCCAAGCTAAAGGATGGACTTTCTTGCAAGACTCTACACTTGTTGTTTGTTGTACCTCAGTGAATTCTGTATTCAGGGAAGAGAAACAGTGTCTATGGTTTGGTATGGAGCACTTTATTCAGTGTTTAATGTTCAGATGTAGAGAAAAGACACCACCTGTTTGTTCCCTCAAACAGGCAGAGTTCTGGTTTGGAAAGGAAACGGAGGAAAGTGCTCTAGAGGTGTTGATTTTTGAAGCAACAGTTGGTGCTTCTTTGCAGTGGGGAGTTCTGCATTCTTCAGTCCCTCTCTCCAGTTGCAGCATGCAGTAGTCAGTGATGCTTAGTTTGTGCAAGTGGAAGAGTTGGGTCACAGAAAAAAGATCCTTTCTATACAATTTCAAATACAATGTGGAAGCAGCAGGAAGAGAATTTTTGACATATTTTTTTGTATTCCCTCTTAGATACAGTCACTGCAGAAAGCAATGGTTCAGAAGGAATGGAGGAGTTAGAAGATGATCAGATGTCCGAAGAGATGCTGGCTTTGGTAGATGAGTTTGAAAACTCTTGGCCTCAGGAAGCTTTTGAAGGGGCGCTGGAGGTAAAAGGCCGTCGGATGGACTTGCAGGGAATCCGGGTCCTAAAGAAGGGATCTCAGGATGGACTTGCTAGCTCCTGTTTTGGGGATTGCGGTGATGATGATGATGAAGCTGAATGGGTAAGTTTTGATGAGTTTTCTTAAGTCTTGTCCCAACTTGCTATTGTGGAAGAGGGAAAGATGACAGTTCAGGAGGTTTAACACTGTAAGATATATAGGAACTTCCCCTAGAGACCTAAAAGAGCCAGTTCATGGCCTGTGTGAAATGAACACATAATTTCAATTCATCTTCTAAACAAAAGACCTCCACATCACTAAAACTGACATCATTTAGTCTGGAAAGAAGGAGGCTCAGGGGAGACCTTCTCACTCTCAACAGCTCCCTGAAAGGAGGTTGGAGACAAGGAACAAGTGAAAGGACAAGAAGAAATATCCTCAAGTTGCGCTTCAGGGGAGGTTTAGGTTGGATACGAGGAACAATTTCTTTCCTGCAAGGGTTGTCAAGGCCTGACCCAGGCTGCCCAGGGCAGTGGTGGAGTCCCCATCCCTGGAGGGGTTTCAAAGCTGTGGAGATGTGGTGCTGAGGGACAGGGTTTAGTGATGACCTGGCAGTGCTGGGTTAACAGTTGGACTTGATGATCTTGAAGGTCTTTTCCAACCTAAACGATTCTATGATCATACATCCTGATTATTGGCATCAAGAGTTTAGATGTTGATTGATGCCGAGTGCCTTCAAACCTTTTGCTCACAGTTACAAAGCAGAAGAGTTTCTGAAAGTTTAAAAAGTTCTCGTTAGCTTGAAAACAATGTCATCATGGTGTCATCATGTTACAAAAAATGTATGACAAATGCTGTTCTGTTCTCTACCAGTTAAATTGATTGTCTCCTACATTGGTGACTGAAGCTGTATACTTCATTTACATGGTGTGATGCAGTGAAAGGGAGCAAGCTTAAAGAGTGGGATGAATTGGGAAGGGAGAAAGAGAGAGAGATCTCATGTGTAACGTCTTTGAAATGGAATCTTTGGGTTAAAACAAGTACTGTATTGGATCTGATGACGTTCATGGTGTTTCTTACTGTTAACCTTGCCAACACTGTTCTTTTGGTAGATCACATTTCAGGTCAAACGTTTAAAGAAACCAAAAGCTGAAAGCTTGGAACTCCAGGAGCCCGTTGGGAGAAACGGAGAAGAAGGGACTAATGGAGAAAATGAAAACTTCTACCAAACTGCCCTGGAGATCAGTGGACCAAAGATACCTTCTCCTGGACCAACAGGTAACCTGCTGCTTCTAGAGATGGCAAGTCCTTTGCAGCTTTTCTATTACTATGGTTTATTGCCTTTTCAGTTCTTCTATTACGCTGGTTGATTACCATAAATCTGGGTCACACAGACTACATAGTGCAGTACGCCTTCTAGAGGAGTACGTGAAAAAATTGGGTGTTTCTTCCATCTGCACCTCCTTCATGAAGTGCAGCTTGCTGAATGACAACTTCCTAGTGAATTCCCAGAACTTGTGGGGATGAGGTGGTAAGAATGGAGAATGAAAGAGTAGAATATTTTGAGTTAAAGTAGTAAAAGAGAAGAGACTTAGTTTCTTTAACTTCTCTGCCCATTCAGTTTTAATCAGATGAGACATACCCCCTGGGGGACAAACACAGGATGAAGGCTTGAATAGATTACTGACTAAACAGAAGACACTCAAAACCAAAAGGCAGAAAACTTGGTCTAAAAAATACAAAATTAAAACTAAATTAAGTGTTCTGCTGTAATTGGCATGGTGATGTTATAAGAGAAGACTTAAGAGGCTGTCTTCCGGAAGACTAGAGTTACAGAAGAGTAGAGTTTTGCAGTAACATAGATGAGGTGGTTTGGAGAAAGAGGTGGAGTTTTTGCTAGTGGAGTAACACTAATTGGGGAGTGGTTCATTATTGTGGTGGAAGCTAGTTCCACTGGTGTGTTCGGGTGGATGGAAATCGTCAGCACAGGATTGCCTGGGATGGAGTTTAGAGCTGCTCTGGAACTTATTTATGCCAAGGAAGAGAATCGGAGTAATTGGCCTCTATACTTTTTGTGTTACCTTGGTTTCAGTGGAGGAAAAATCTTTACGTCATTGGGCTGATGTGTAAGCAAAGATGGGTTCTCCAGTAAGTTTTAAGTCCTTGACAGTTGGATGACCTAGAAAGCAATTTCACATTTTCAAGGCTTTTGCATTAAATCTTTAACAAGCTCATTTTTAGTGCCTGACAAACTTAAGTTACTGAATTAAAAATTTAAATAGGAAGGAGGGATTACATGAAAACACACTATCATTTATGAGCACATAGCTGGCCTTTCCTTGATCCATCTTCTCTCCCCCGAGCTACTTTTGTGGCTTTATTATGTAGCATCCCTTGCTTGTCAAGTAGTTCTAAGTATTCAGTAGTTCCTAACGCTCCTGTGAGGCAGGGCCCGCTGACAGCCTCTTTACAAGAGCTAAATCATCAGAAGTAACATATTCAAGGTCACCTGGGGAGTTCCTGGTAGAAGAGGGAAATGACACGAGCTGTCCTGTGTTTGATACCTCTCAGACTACAGAACTGTGTCTGGGTAACATTTCCAGACCTCTTGCTGTTTTTTGCTGTTCTCACAATTAAGGACCCCCAGTCAGATAGTTGACAGTGGTGGTGATGATGAGAACTGACCATTCCCCTCTGAAGTTTCCCAGTGTTTTTCAAAGTTAATTTTCCTTTGATCAGAACACTTGGTAAAAGACATGGTATTACAGACTTTGTCAGTGTTTTGCAACACTGTGGCAAAGCATTTCACTATGCCTTGGATGGGAAATAGGATTTGCATCCAAATGGGCAAAATTTCAGGTAATGAGAAGTAAATACTGAAATCCTGCCTACATAGCTGGTGCAATAGTATGGCATGTTGTAAAACTTGGCTTCCCACTGTGCAAATTTATGGCTACAGTGAATTTTTCTTACGTTCCAGAGTTCAGATGTTTCTGATATGAGAGGAAAATGTTTCCCAACAGTTAACACAAGCTGGATCATTAGGAATTTGTAACAGGATCCACCAAACGAAAGGGACAGACTTCAGTAGGCTTTGGTTCAAATGACAAGATCGGATTCCTGTTTCTCCTAGTGATCTGTTTGTTAATATAAAGCAAGTTATTTAACCTTCCCTGCCTCGGTTAACTTCTCTGCAAAATGGAAGCCTGACTGCTTAATAGTTCCAGAAATGTTGCTGCCTTGAGTGTGAGAATGCAGAAAAAAACACTCCTCGTCTTAAACAGTATTCAGTGAAAGGAACCAGCAGTATTTTTCACCTGGGATGATCAGAAGATGGAGCAATCAACTTTTATTAGCTTTTACTGTAGCTGTAGAACATAAATGATGACTCGCTCATGAACTTCCTTTAAGGAATATTTAAGTAGAGGCATTGCCTGTAAACAAGAGTGGCGATTGTTCTTACTGTGTAGCTACTGCAAAAGTGTAATGAAACAGGTTTTAAAACTCCACCTTCTGATCTGTCTTGCGTAGGACCCAATCTTTGGATCCTACAGGATCCTATATTTGGATCCTGCAGGTTCCAGTCTGTTCACTTAAGTTCAGGAATGTTCTTCAAGACATCTATCTGAAGGATCGTGACTTTTCTAAGATAGGGAATGTACCCATTGTACTGAAGTAGAAGTCTTTTTGCTTCCAGACAGGTTCTTCTAATTTTTTTCATTAATTTTTATTTTCCTTTCTCAAGGTAAAAGGCATGACTATCGTAGCCTTGGCTGGCCAAGTCCTGATGAATGCCTGAAACTCCGCAGGGTAGAGCTTACAACTGTAGCGAGCACGTGGCTTGCTGTTTCTGCTAAAAACATTGAGTAAGTATTTTGTAGATGGACCTTAAGTTACTGACACAAAGACAGTTACATGGCATAAACTGAAGACTTTAGTATTCTTTAAAGTCAGAAAGAACTACCACAATTTCAAAGAAGTTTGAAAACATGGTGTTTCAATAGACTTGCAAAGGAAAGTGCAAGTGCAGACAGAAGATCCATTTTCTCTTGTTTCTTGAGCTGTTCTAGTGAGACTGCCAGGTTCAGGACAGTTTATGCTCACTAGGGAATTTTGTAGTAACTCTTCTCTTTTCTTTTCCCAACTGATCAGCTTGTTCTATGACCTTTGTAGCATTACAGAACACATTGATTTTGCCACGCAGCTGCAAGAACCAGCCATGGAGCCCCTTTGTAACCCAAATCTACCAGCCAGCATGCATACTTTGGACCACCTGCAAGGTGTCTCTAGTCGGGCCAGCTTGCATTACACCGGAGAAAGTCAACTGAAAGAGGTACACCCGAGTTGAATGCTGGCACACAAAAAGGGAGGGCTGTACTGTGGCAGATTAAGGGTGCATTTAGCTCAGTGCCATGTCTCCAGAAGTGACCTTCAGTGAGAGAATGCTTGGATAAAACTGTAAGAACAATGCAAGCTGAAAGCATTATTTTTCCCAGAATGGTTTTCCTAGCCATCTCTGGTCTGGCCTGAAGGAAATCCTAAAACACCACTAGTGTCTTTGTATTTGTAACTCTTGATGTGTGAGTTAGCGAAAGAGATTAGGCTGGAGAGTTGGGCAGAGGAGAACCTCATGAAGTTCAACAAAGATAAGTGTAGGGTTTTGCACCTGTGAAGGAATAACACCATGTACCAGTACAGGCCAGGTGTTGACCTGCTGGAAAAAACACCTCTCTGAAGAAGGACCTGGGAGTGCTGGTGGACAAGTTCACCATGCAATGTGTCCTCATGGCCAAGAAGGTCAAGGTTTCCTGAGGTGCATTCAGAAGAGTGTGACCAGCAGGTCAAGGGAGGCTTCCCTCCCTGTCTACTCTGCCCTAGTGTGAGGTCACTTCTGGAGCATTGTGTCCAGTTTTGCGCTCCCCACTTGAAGAGATGGGGAACTACTGGAAGAGAGTCCAGTGAAGGTACAAAGATGCTGAGGGAACTGGATCATCTCTGTGCCAAGGAAGGGCTGAGAGCCTTGGGGCTGTTCAGCTGGAGAAGAGCAGACTGAAAGAGGGGATCTGATCAATAGCTAAAGGGCAAGGTCAGGAGGCTGGGGTCAGACCCGTTTCAGTGGTGCCCAGACATAGGACAAGGGGCAGTGAGCACAAACTGGAACTCAGGGGATTCCATCTGAACAGAAAGAAAAAATTCTTTGGTGTGAGGGTGGCAGAGCCTGGTCCAGGCTGCCCAGAGAGATTGTGGAGTCTCCTTCTCTGGAGAGATTCCAGAATCGTCTGGACAATGCGATCCTGGCCCCCTGCTCTGGGTGACCCTGCTGGAGCAGGAGGGTTGGATGAGATGATCTCCAGAGAGCCTTTCCAACTCCTACCATGCTGGGCTTCTGTGAAAGAAAAGTCCAACTGAGCATACATAAATTTCTTCCATTCTTAGTATTCAGTTCCTTGAGTTATAACACCATATGATGATGCAGAGACTATTAACTTAAGACAGGCAGTGATGTTTAGACCAGAACAGGTTGCAGCGTTTTTTAAAGGCTGGGGGAAAAAGGCAACCAACAAATGAGGGGCATCTCTTACTAGGTCCCAGTATCTAAGCACTTGTTCTTCCTCTCCCACAGGTGCTACAGAATCTCGGCAAAGACCAGTACTCACCGCAGTCATTAGAACAAGTTGGTACTCGAATAGCCAAAGCTTTGGAAAAGGTACATGTAAATGGGAAAAATGAGAAGTCTGGGCTTACTGCTCGTGATTGACGTAGTGGTCAAGCCAATCTCGAACCGTTTGTCTGAAATCCCCTGTAAAGGAACGTATTAGTACTCGGAGTAGGGATTTGTGTCTCTTCAGCATCTGTAATGCCCTCACAGGTATTTTGTGGAGTTGCGTCTTGTTCTTACACTGTCGAGTGTTTTGCATATTTCCCTACTAAAACCGAAGCTCGTCGGATTTCCCAGTGTTTCCAGCCCTGTAGTGAGCAGCGTTACCGGGCATCGATATATATTAAATGGTTCTAAGAGTTCTCAGCCCTCTTCTTTCTTGTTGTGCTACATTAACTTGGAGCTTGGGGAAAGTTGAGTTAAGCCCTGGCTCAGCTCCATGGTCATGCTCCTGGTGTGCCACGGTGGGGCAGCAGCCAGGCAGGGCCTTCCTCTCTTCGCTGCCTCCTCCCTTTTACCTTGCGCAGCATTGGGCTGAAATCTTGGACTCGTTCAGGCAGAGGTATGGCACTGTGTGCGAAGCCGTGCTCCCTCCTCCTCCCCAGAGAAAGCCAAGCTCCCACCTAGATGAGGGCTGTGCCAGACCTCGGCTGAGGGCCTGAGAAGGAAATGATTAGGGACTTAATTTTCCCAGGATCTACAAGGTAGATAAGGATGCAGGGATTGTTGTTACGTGCTTACAGCTGGTGGGGATGATATCCCAAGCTGCCTTATAGAAAAGAGGGCTCGGCTGAAACACTTTGGTGCCCCCACCCTGTTCCACCAGAAGCTATCTGAGGAACTTACTGTGCTTTGAAACTAATGCAAATACAGCTTGTCATTCCCAGAAGACAAAGATGTTGCTCCTAGGCTCACATTACAAGAGTTAATTTCATTTTAGATGTATGCTAACTTTTTCCCTTGCCTGCTCCAGTCCTCACTGCAAACAGCAAGCTTTATCCAAATAACTTGAGAATTTAGTGCTCAGACCAGAAAGAACTCTCAGTAAGGCTTAGCTGTGCTGGAAGTAAAATGCAGTTCTTCTGTCTACCAGTCTCATTCAGTATTCACAAGAGCTAATCAAACAAATCAAGATGGCTACTTATCTAATTGCATATGTGAGCATAAACAGTCATTTACTGTATATGAGCCCACAGAATTCAAGCACATCATGTTTTCCTTTCCAACACGTGACATGGGAGGCAGCCAGCTAGAGGCACCAAACTTCATCAGCTGGGTTTGTCAGGCTGCTGCTCCGAGCTGCGTCCCCAGAGCATTCTTTCACTTTCCAGTGACTACAGAGAGCCTACAAGTCCCATCAGCTGGCTTAGCAATTTTTTTTGCTTTGTGTTGGGTTTGTGTTTGTACACATCGAGATGCTTAGCCTCAGACAGTTGGTTAGAAGCTGTTGTGACTGCTGAAACTTGTTGCTGTTTAAAGCTATTTAGCTGCTGTTCCTTTCTTACAAAAATGATGTTGCATTCGGAATTTGTCTCGTTTACCTGGCTAACGCATATATCTTGTTAGATAAGCATTTTTTTTTCTGCTCTGGAGTAGTTTAATGCCATTTTTAAGCGTAACGTTTTCTGACTGGAGCATTTAAGTCTGAGGGCCCTGGGGCTGTTCAGCTGGAGAAGAGATGACTAAAAGAGGGGATCTTATCAATGCTGATCAATATCTAAAGGGCAGGGAGATGCAAGAGGATGGGGCCAGATTCTTGTCAGTGGTGCCCAGTGACAGGATAATTGGCAACAAGCACACTGGCACCCAAGAGGTTCCATCTATAAGAGGAGGAAAAAATTCTTTGCTGTGAGGGTGGCAGAGCCTGGCCCAGGCTGTCCAGGGAGGTTGTGGAATCTCTTTCTCTGGAATGATTCCAGACCTGCCTGGACAATGTGATTCTGAGCCCCCTGCTCTGGGTGACCCTGCTGGAGCGGGGGTGTTTGGACAAGATGGTCCGCAGAGGTGTCTTCCAACCCCTACCATGCTGGGATTCTGAGATTCTAACAGTATATCAAATAAATTGGAAGAGTGAAATGGGAAGACTTCTCTATGTGTGGTTTACATGACTGGTTTTTGTGTTATTCTTTTGCCAGAATCAGACTTCATGGGTCCTCTCAAGCATGGCAGCCCTTTACTGGCGGGTGAAAGGCCAGGGAAAGAAGGCGATTGATTGCTTACGGCAAGCATTGCACTATGCACCCCATCACATGAAGGTGGGTACACGTGTGCCCGCCACTCAGATTAAATAACGTTTTGCTTGTTGCAGTAGAGCTTTCATAGGCCAACACTGTGTGTATTAAGTGTCTGTGATGTATCAGATCTTAGGCGGTTGTGGTGAAACTTCAAGACTTTCACCACCTGTTTAGTGGGGACTGTTTCTTTTTTAAAAAATAATTATAATTTTTTAAAGAAGACAACTGCTAGAGAGGTTCAGACAAGCCTGTGGGTCTTGTTTGTAAAGATACAGCTGCAACTTTCACTTGGTGAGAGTTAGCACTGAATGAATGGCTATTTAATATTTGGGTTTACGCACTCTCGCTACTTTCTCTTGCCTTTTCTCACGTAAATAAAAGGTAATTAATTTTCCTGTGGGCTTCTTCTGAGATTCTGACTTCCATACTGTCTGCTTCGCAAGCATGACTGACTGACCCACCAAAGGTACTCCTTGCCTTCTAGGGGTCAAAGAGACAGGGATCAAATACATCCAGGGTTGGGGTTTTTTTTGTTGTCCTGTTGAGGGCACCTAAGACTTACCACTAAGCAACATTTTGTCCTTTGAAGGTCTGAAGCCCAGCTCCCAAAGAGTCTGCTATGGCTGTCAGGGCCTAACAGTTCTGTCAGAGAAGGTCACAGTCTGGAAATCAGAAAACCTACCAGCATTGACTAGCTGAGAAAATTTTATTTACAGCTGTTTTCCAGCATCATGTGGGAATTCTGGGGCAGAGGCAGGCTAAAAAAGTGGTTCATCGGTTGCACTAATGGTTAGATCCTTTTGTCACTGAAGGGGGTGGTCAAACAAACAGCTTTTCTTGTCTCTGAGAACACATCTCATCTCTGGGGAGAAAACTAATGTAGGAGCATCTAAAAAATAAAAGTACGTGCTAGGACACCTAAGTGAGTTAATTTTTCAGATGTTTGTCTGTGCTACAGTCACATTTGTTACTATTGTGAGCAGATAGGTGTATATGAGGGGTCTTTGGTTTATAACTCTGTTAATATCCTTTTATATTAGTAAAATAGGTCTGACTCATCACTTTCCAAGTCACTAGATAGCGGAGTGGGCAGTGAGCAAATGAGAGTGGCTGGGTGGTGGAATCTTCTATTTGTCTTGCTGATCCCAATGTGGTTTTAATGGAAAGAACCTCACTGTTGATCACTTGTTCTTCTCTTCCAGGATGTACCGCTAATAAGCCTTGCAAACATCTTCCACAATGCAAAACTCTGGAACGACGCCATCATCGTGGCTACCATGGCAGTGGAAATAGCACCACACTTTGTGGTTAACCATTTCACCCTGGCAAATGTCTATGTAGCAATGGTGAGTGTGCTGTTGCCCAGTTATGTCTTTGGTACAGAGCATTTGCTGATGTGTATGTGTGTGTGTATATATGAAAACCTTATTCTCACAAGTAGTTTTGGAGGAGCAGCGTTGGGAAATTTGGTCAGGATCAACAGGAAAGAATATTTTTTTGAATGCCAAAACTCTCATTGCTCACTTTACTCTTATTACTCATTTAATACTTGAAGGCCAACTTCTTCATAAGCTGGCTTCAGAATGCTGTCTGCAAAGCTTTAAGACAGTAGCAAACAACTGATAATTTTGGTTGGTTGCCCATCTAAACACAGGATATTTTTGTAATACTGGGAAATTAATGGTAAAATTAGTCTATCCTGAAGAGCTGATCTTAGCGTAAGTAGTAAAACACAGCTTACCATTGCAACAAACAAACACAAAGGGAGTTTAATTGCAATATCTGGATTAGCAACAGCCACCGTAATTCACAGATTGAACTCAAATTCTTTCATACTTTCTAAATATTCTCATCTGCAGTTTTCAGTGCTTACTCTG
Source organism: Ceryle rudis (assembly GCA_033439905.1). Classification (NCBI taxonomy): domain Eukaryota; kingdom Metazoa; phylum Chordata; class Aves; order Coraciiformes; family Cerylidae; genus Ceryle; species Ceryle rudis. Next base: position 6,447 of record JAAGNO010016989.1, on the reverse strand, counting down.
AACACAAAACATTCATTCCTATATAATTTTTTTTTCCCCTTACAAATGCTGCATTGGTTCTGGTGTGTTTCATCCTGATCTTTAACAGGACCTCCTCTTTCTCTGCAGGAGGAGTTTGAAAAGGCGATGAAATGGTATGAGTCAACACTAAAACTTCAGCCGGAGTTTGCCCCAGCCAAGAACCGAATCCGCACCATTCAGTGTCATTTACTTATGAAAAAAGAGCGACGATCTCCTTAGAGATCAGCATCTTTCTCTGGGTTTTAAAAATGTCACTATTCTCTCTGTTCTGCTTTTAAGTGTGCTAAGAGAAATTGATAAATCAAAATTTTTAACAAGACTTTTAAAAAGAGATGGGATTTGGATCAAGGGTTCTTTTATTTTATTTTTTTCCTCAAATATAGGAGCATCTCTGGCAAATATATTTCGCAGACCATAATTTGAAAAACATCCGTGTAAATATTAAACAAAGAAGCTTCCATGAGTCCATCACCACCTGTATCAGGACCCAGGCACCGTTAGTTTTTCCTTAATGCTCAGATTGGCATCGGCATCCAAAACAACTCAATTCATGTCTTACAATCTAAGTCCATGGAAATGCAAAGCACACACCCCTACCAAATAGAAGAGCAAATCAGCAACTCATCCATGTGAAGTCCATGCTTTGTCCAGTCTTGTTCATCCCATACCCCATTACCTGCTTTCTTGGAAGGAGAGGGACAGGATTTTAAAGGTTTATACAAAAAACCAAAACCCACCACATTAGGAACATCAAGCATTTTTGGAATTATTTCTGTTGGGGGATGTGGAGGAGGGAACAGCAGGATGCTAAAGTCAAAGTGGTTTTTAATCTTACTTGCAGAAAAAAAAAAACCCTCTCACTAAAATTTCCTATAAGATGTTTTATATTTGTCTCTATATTCATACCCTCTGCCTCCCCAAATGGTTGATTTACTCATTCTTTGTTCACTGTATTTTTAGCCATGTCGGAATAAGGTGCAAGTTTATGCTCGCTCTGAGCCGTACTTTCGGCTGCCGAGGAGGGAGGTGGTAGCAAGGTATCATCAGCAAATAAGTCAGGTGGAAGATTCCCAAATCAGTTCTCTCTTTGGTTGGTGGAGGACATGATTCTCCAGACATCATTGTTGAATCAACAAGGGCACATGTTTGAAATAAAATAAATTGTTTATGAACAAGCCTCGGCTGCTTCTCTGATCTTTGTGTGCCATTTGCAGGAGTCTAGGCTTGGGGAGCTATGGCCTTTCCTCAGGGTAGGGGGGTGGGGACAGAGCTGGGAGGCAGAAAAACTTTTCACGTTCCTAGTTAGATGATGATTTTCTGCGTATCCATGGAAAATTTCCCGCACCTCTGTGCCTAGCTCCTTTTCTGTGGCAGAAGGGGATACAGGAAAGTTAAGTAAAATGGGCCGTCTGTCGTGTACCCTGCCCTCCAGCTTTTAGTGTTAACATCTACCACTTAGTAAAGAACTAACGATGTTTATGAATTCACTCTTCTTTTTTTTCCTTAGTCTTTTTCAGCGATGCAAATTAAAAGCAAGTATGGCAGTGGTGGGAACTATGACATCGGTGTAATTTTTTTAATACTGTAGCTTTTTACTTCAGAAAATGATCCCCAAATATTTTTTTATATATGATGGAAGGAGAGCAGTTCTGATGCAAATTTTATCTGTGTTTTATTGCAAGTAATTTTTATTCCTCTAGAAAGCCTGACGGGTATGAGCGAGTGCTGCTGTTGGGTAGATTTTTATTAAAAATGGGTGGATATAGTCAGATTCTGTCAACAGTGCCAACAGTGTGTCAAAACCTTCCCTTCCCAAGGCTACTTGAAGGCTGGATGTTGTTGACTGGAGATGTTTATAATGAACTCCAAGAGTGAGATGGCTCTCTGGAAGGTCTGAGACACCACCACTAGGATCATGGACTGGGGTAATGAATTCAGAGATTTCTCATGTAGAGGCGTGGGTGGAGAAACCAGTAAGGCTGGTACAAGTGTTAAGGGGAAGAAGTTCCATGTGAGCTAGAAGGAGCAAAGGCTTTTCCTTAAACAAGGTGCAGAGAGCCTGCTTTTATTCAATGCCATTAACTGATTTGCTTTACTTCCACAGTGGTAGATAAATATTTGGGAGTCGCTTCAATATATTCGGTAAATCTTCTATTGCACACGGTGGTTGTAAAATGTAATATGTAAAAGCTTCTCACTGTACAGAGGCTCCACCTTACTACTTGGTTTCCTAATGTGTCACAGGGTCAACAGAAGCAATTGCCACATGCTGTACTCTTTTCTGCTGCACCTGTCTCACTGATGATGAGAGATGCTGGGATTTAAGGGGAGAGTAAGAATATGTCCATAAGAAGCCAAAGCAGCGATACACAGAGTGCAGACGGTCATCTTTGGCTTTGACAAAAGATGGAATTAAAATAGACCTTTTCTGGATCACCAAGGATTATGCTCATAGACAGCACTGATAGGCACTTAAAATCAGCCGTTAATACTCATGTCAGCTGACATCTTTCTCACTGCAGTATTTATTTTTCTATTAAGAAATACAGCAAGGTGCATTGGACACCAACATCATACCAAAGGCAAGAATGCTGTCTTTTGTGTGCCTGACCATACTCTAAATCGGTATTATCACCGAGGAGAGAGCAGGGCTTTGCTCCTCTTGCTCTCTTTGCAGTTCCAGGTAACTTGCACCTCATAAATGGTTCTTGAATAAGGCAGCAGTTGGACTCCCATGTAATTATTTCTTTTCCTGAATCTTGGTAAAGTCCTTCAAGGGACTGTGGACTGTCTTAGTCCCCTAAAAATTGTATGTGCAGCTCTTCATTTGCTACTTGGCTACTGTTTGATGTTACCGGGCGTACAACCAACTTTAAAATAGACCATGCTTCCCTCTTAAACTGTCAATTCAGAAATTTTAGACAATTCCTCTAAGTGTACTGCCTAGGACCACAACAATGCTCTGAGGGCTGGAACCCCTCTGCTGTGAGGCCAGGCTGGGAGAGTTGGGGTTGTTCTTGCTGGAGAAGAGAAGGCTCTGGGGAGACCTTCTTGTGGCCTTTCAAGTATTTCAAGGGGCCTGTCAGAAAGATGGGGACAGATATTTTAGCAGAGCCTGTTGCTACAGAACAAGGGGTGGTGGTTTTGAACTAAAAGGGAGATTCAGACTGGAGAGAAGGAAGAAATTGTTGATGCTGAGGGTGGTGAGACCCTGGCCCAGGTTGCCCAGAGAG